>VSDK01015795.1:635590-660697 GCA_009767595.1 Symbiodinium kawagutii
CAACCAACCAACCAACCAACCAACCAACCAACCAACCAACCAACCAACCAACCAACCAACCAACCAACCAACCAACCAACCAACCAACCAACCAACCAACCTACCACCCACCAAGCATCACCCACCACCACCGTTCCAGGGCACAGTTCCATCTCCAGCAGCTGCAGCACCGCTGGCGCCGAATCCCAAAAGCTCACGTCCTTCAGCTGGGCCACGTTGGGCGGCGAAGCCGCCACGCAGCGGATCCTGGCGCCGGGTCAGGGTCCAAGAGCTGGTGATGGGTGGTGATGAGCAGTGAGGATGGAGGGATTCTGATGGTTAGTAGGGATGAGTTCATGGGGATTTATATGGGGTTTAACACAGGAATTTAGAAGGATTATGGTGGTTGATAGTAGGGGATGAACAGAAAGATTTATGGGGATTTAAAGGAAATTAAAGGAAATTATAGGTTAAAGGAAACTATAGGGATTACAATGGTTAATAGAAGGGGATTATGACCACTGATCGTGGTTCAACAACTACCATATGGTGGTTTTACAGTGTTTTACAAAGGATTGACTTGTGGTTGATCCTAGGGGATAATAAGCAACAATAAGACCAAAATGGTGATTTCTCGAGCCATAGGGGATAATGGGGGCTGTAACCATTGATAATGGTTAACAATAGGGGATGATAAGCAACAATATAGAGTGGGGATACACCAATTATATGGTGGTTTCTCAAGTCATAGGGGACCTAAAAATGGTTGGTATATTCCTACCATCTTGAGAAAGACCCATGGTGAGTTCACGCTTACACACTTTCTATAAGTCTACCCTTGAACGAACCAAGTGACCATTGATTGACTACTAAGAAACCAATCCTTGAGTACTATACCAGACCCACAGTTAGAATATGAACGTTGAAAATTCATTTTTTAAGATTCATCTCCAAATCGAATACCTGGGGAAAATATTTGGCAGTCAGAATATTGAGGATCATCCATATTCTAACTGCAGGTTTGCAAAAACCCTTGCAGGATCTTCCCAACCAGATATCTCAAGTTACATCAACTTACATATTCTAACTGCGAGTTCTACCCGGGTATAATTTTGAACATTCTAAGTGCGATTTTAGTTTTTGTCCATATTCTAACTTCTGGTCGGCTCTTGTACTTGGTTTACCACCTAGTTGTAGTTGGGAGGATCGCGCTAATGTGTACTTCCTAGTTATTGACTATGACTGAAAATTGATGAAGCGTTGCTAGAAACTATAAACTACGAATTTTCAATTTAATAGCAACAGTTCATAATGACCTAGTAGTCAACAGAGGTTCAGTCACCCCTTGGTCTAAAAATCCGCTTGGCACTGCAAGAGCTCGTTGGGAACATCACTAGCTTGGTGAGAACCTGGCACGCACCCGGCCTGGCTCCAGCAGCCAAAGTGCCAAAAATGTCATAGCACGACAAGTCGAAGCCAATGGAAGTCACAAAAAGCAACACGTCGAACTCGTTGATTTCATAGACTTTGTTCACCCATTCCTGAGCACGCCACCGACGACCAGTGGACCGGCCTCCAACAATGAACGCAGTCGGAGACGGTGGAGCGTGAACCCGCGCGGACTTGTGACGCTGGGGAGCAAGTGATACCAACAGCAACTGGGTATCAACGGTTATGGCGCATCAAGTAACCACTCAAAAGCAACATGAACCATCATTAGGAACCATCATTAGGAACCATCATCAAGCATCATTCAGCATCATTAGGAAACATCATTGAGCATCATGAAACATGATTAATGAATGATCGTCAAACTATCAAACCATCATCTCAAACCATCATCAAACCCTCATGCACTCTGAGCTTCATTGACCATAATCAATTAGGCCTAAGTACCCACCATTAACCATAAACCATGATCGAGAACCATCACTGACCAACAATCACCGTCACCAACCCTCATTCACCAGCTTGCTTGGATGTGCAGCTGGGGTTATGACTAGGATATACCCATGCTATGAGGTAGTTGAACCAACCCCTATAACAACCAGGGTCAGTGGTACCCATCACGCCCAGATGCCACCAGGTGTACGATCGATGCATGGCTCACCGCAACACCTTTCGGTCGTCCCGTGGAGCCAGAGGTGAAAATGACCTCAGATAGAGTTGTTGAGGCTTCGTTAACCGCGAGGTGAATGAGATGTTGAGGTTTAATAACTGGTTTATAAGCTTAAAGATGGTTTAATGAAGTTAAACCTCAGTTAAGAATGAGGAATCAGTTTAATGACTGGTTTACTGATGGTTTGATGAGAATTTCGGAGCCCATGAGTGGTGGGTTGGGGGTACCTCCATTCGGTATTGGACCGATGATTTCGGGGTACCTGGATTGGGTGATTTGGGAGGACTCCCACGTTGAGAAACAAACATTAGGAACCACCCACATTTGACAAACCATGATTAGCAGATTCGGCTAAATGATGGTTTCAATAATGGCTTCATGATCGTGTAAGAAATTGCTTCAATAATTGCGTAATGACGGTGTCATGATGATTTGGTGATGGTTTACAATGGCTAGACCACAAATCAGTGACCAGGCGTTTGAAAAAGCCATTGACTACTAACTAATCATGGTTTAATGATGTCTTAAGCAATGATTAAAAATGTTTTAACGATGGCTAATTTAGCCACCATTTAGCCATCTTGAAACCATCATCAACCATTGTCAACCACCGGGTGATTTTGCCCATGGCTATCCGACATGATGATGGGGAATGCACCCCTGCGCTGTCCTGGGCGGCGAATGCTGGCTCATAACCAACTGATTTTCAACTTGTAATGATTAGGTGATGGTCAAGCGATAGCTACCAGCTATATACTGTGAATTGATGGTTCGCGATGGTTATTTCATGGGTAACTGTTGGTTAAATACAGTAATGCTTGACTGATGGTTACTCGACTGCGACCGATCCGTCACTGCAGCACCCCCGCATCAGCAAGGCGCCACAACCTCGGGTATTCCGAGACTAGTGAGATATCAGTGTGGACCTGTGAAGAATAATGATTGAGCTGAGGAAGTCCGATGTTGATATCCCACGCTTAGAGGTAACTAGCTTTCAGCTTCCTCCGGAGGAGGTACAGATGTTCTGCGCCTCAAATGCAAATATCTACGATATCTTTGAATTCTATCCGTCCAATGTTCTTGATCTTGTGCATGCTCCGTCTGATGTGATTGCCGTTCAAGGAATGGGAGTTCTGGGATTCCGTAGACCTGTGCATCAGTTCTCATCGCAGCAAAACGGGTAACCAACAGGTCAGTGATCAATGCTTGATGAGGAAAAGCAGGTCGATGCATGAAGCCTGACTTAGCGTTAGTATTGCCCATGATTCTCAAAGATTGAGCAAGCTTCTTGTCTGTCGGGAGTAACTTGCGTTGAAGAATGCCTTCGATATTTTGAATGGCTGAAGTGAAAGCATGAATCTGTTGCCCTACATCCAGATCCAGTTCATTGTAGTCTGTTCGTCGTGGTTGGAAGTCTGAGAGTCCACGGCCTGTGTTGACCACGACTCCCGTTTGCGTAAACAGCTTAAAAGATAACAACAGTTCAATCCATGCAACCCCTGCCCCAAGGGGATCCGGTTTTTGAGGCCATCGGAGCATCTGTAACCATTCAAGCAATTCCATGGTATAGCCTGTTCCCCACAGAAACGCCGACTGTTGTGCCGCGGTGGGTGGGCTGAAGTCGAAATGTTGCAATGGTTCTTCAACAGGTGGCCAGTGTTTCAAAATATCAATTTGTTCGTGCCATGGGACATGTTCAACATTCATTCGGACTGGTTGGTCCGGCAAGAGCAATGCTTTGCGCAGCACATGCAGTTCCTTGAGGTATGATATGTACGTTTTTCTCTGCAGTACATGGTCATCAAATTCCTTTGTGGAGTCCCATAGAGGGAATCTTGCCATCCAATTGTGCAGTGCTTGCTTTGCAGCCTTGTCCGCTGCTTCATTGCCGAGTTTGTGCCAAGTATCATACAACGAGTCACATTGAATATCAATGGCATGAGATTTGATTTTGTAGATCATATGGTTGTCAGTGAGATGTGCGTGCATCTGCAGCAAAATGTCAAAATTCTTTCGCTTATGGAGTGTGCGTATATCCAATGTGCGACGAAGCAATGCAACAATGTTGCATACGTACTGACTGTCAGTGTAAATGCACGCCCTGGGAACATGTTGAATGATCCAAGCAACAGCCTGAAGTTCTGCTCTGGAAATGGTCTGCCTTCCCCGCACTTCCCCAACTGCCTGCACTCGAAACTGCTCCGGCAAATCGCCAGTTCTTTGATATCTGGAGATAGCCGCTTTCTGCTGTGCTTCAGTGACAGATTGACATGAAATGACGGAAAATGCTGCTCGCCGAAAATGAAAACTCTGGGGATGACTGCAACTACCATCGGTGTAGTAATAAACCGGTTGTTGTGGTTCCGGTATGAAGTCCGGAGCTGGTCGATGTTGCATATACCATTGCATGAAAGGTGTATGATCAGGAGCATACACTGCAGGCAAATCTACATGACAGGTGTGTTGTTCTTGTAATGCTTCATGAAGGTCATTGTACTGTGCTCGAAGCGCACTAGTAGCTGGGCATTCCATGACTCGGTGCCGTTGGGTGTCTAAGTGACCGCAAAGAGAGCATTTGCCTTCTGTGTCAAGAAAGTGCTTGGTTTTGGTGCCTTGCATGGAGGCTCCAGTGAGATGTACTGCATATGCTTTCTGTTCACCGTTGAGATCGGCCGCTTTCATCAGATTCCTGGTTGCATGAATATCCAAAGTTGGCAAAAATTGCCATTCTGGACGCAGCAAGCGTACTTGCAAAACTTCTCTGATCCATGCCTGGGTAGCTGCTTCTATGATTTCCTCGAGAGGAGAAGTGAGCAATGAAAAAGTAAGGATGGTGTCTGTATGGATCATAGCATGTCGGTCGATGCTCCATCCAATTCTTGACAAGTTATAGGTCAATGCCCCCGCAGGCCCCCATACATTCGAGTGAACCGCTGTATGGCTTGCTGCTAGGTGGGAAATGCTTGACGAAATGCATCTGTCTCAAAGGTTAAAAGATCTCGAACCTGCCTCAAACTCATGTGAATGAGCAGCAATTCCGGGTCAGTGATGAATGCATGCAGCAAAAGGTTGGCAAAATAAGGATTTGTGTTACTTCGGTCAAGAACCATAGTTTTGGAAACTG
This sequence comes from Symbiodinium kawagutii, assembly GCA_009767595.1. NCBI lineage: Eukaryota > Dinophyceae > Suessiales > Symbiodiniaceae > Symbiodinium > Symbiodinium kawagutii. The sequence goes on from VSDK01015795.1 coordinate 640,813, forward strand.
CAGAACGTAGTGTAGTGATCCAAGATTGTCCTACCACGTAGGTTGTGGCCCCCCAAAGGGCTTTGTTCACACTATGTTTACATATCAGTGCTCTGGTGCGCATGGAAAAGGTCTTTTTCCTGGCCCTTGTGAGTTGCAGGATAGCTTCATCATGTCGTTGACGTTGTGTCTTCCGTGAATGCTGTTTGTTGTAATGAATGATATGTCCCAGCTCTCTAGCGTTGGAAAGTATCTGAATATCCAACGCCTGAGGCACAACTTCGGCTAGCCGTTCAGCAATGACATGCTTGTCTCCCAAGTGCGTTGACCATGCCCACGTTTTGTTCCAATCAATGGCCTTTTGTTCCAATCAATGGCAAGGGCAAGGTTTTGTGTATATGTACACGTGTATTCAAGTGCTCGTTGGTTGACCTCTGTGGACTGGCAATGCCAGCTCCAGTTATCTGCAAATGTTGCTGGGGATGCCTGCAATGTTTTGAGTGCTTCTAGCCAAGGTACTGTTAGTGCTATACATCCCAAAATGGACCAAGTATCTCCTTCTGGAAGTCCACACGACGTATCAGAGGCTTCAAAGTGAGAACCTGCTACCTGCCACCACCTGCGAGTCTGATCTAAAGTTGCGTACCAGGTATTCACTAAATCTTCTGGGAGTCCAAGATGCAAAAGTGCTTTTCGTGCTGGCACTCGAGGTAGGAGATTAAAGCACTTGACCAAGTCTAGTGTCAGTCCTTGTTTACGAAATTCCGCACCCTGGGTGAGAGCAAGTTCCAAGGAATACTGGAATGCAAGCATGTGTCTCTGGGGTGATCTGGCCGGAAGAAAACCCAGGATCTCTGGCGGCATTTGATTACTCCAAGTGGCAAGTATTTGAGAAGTTGTGACCTTAGCCCACCATCTGTAAATAACACTAAGAAGAGTTATTGGCCGAATGTCGGCTGCAGAGCACAAATCTGCCTTCTTCGCCAGAGGTATGGTAAGGGCATGACTCAATTGAGGCGGAAAAGGCTGTCCACGACACTCATGGAAAACAGTGGCCAAAGCACTATAGCACTCATCTGGGAGATTTTTCAATTCATCAATGAAAAACCCGTCACAGCCTCTGGCGGATGCACTCTTCATGGATTGGACGGCTTTCTTCCAGAGCATAGGGTTATCAAGACTAACCGAGATAGGTGGAGCTTGGGGTATTTCTTGGAGGTGTGCCTCGAACGGTGCCCAATCCGGTTGTTCGGCATGTCTTCCCCAATATTGCATCCAATGTTCATGCAATCGTTGAGCAATAGTCTGCGGTACCAATTCAGACTGTTCAACTGTGATGTCCGAGTTGAGTGGCAAGTCCATGTCAGCATCTTGGTTCATGGCATGGATTTGTTGTTCCTCAATGCTAATGACTTGTAATGTCGCAGGCCCATATTGGAAGACTGCTCCCGGTCCTAGCGGGACTACTTCAGTTGTAGACAATGTGACCAACCCGTGTGAGTTGTCTCTCATCTGTGCATGGTATTGTCGGCTGCATCGAAGCTCATCGAGTGGTGGATGACTTGGAGTTTTCACACTTCTCATGGCAATTTTTGAAAAACCATGCGTCTCATCCCATTTGTGTTTGTACTTAATAAGCTTTTTCCGGTTCACTTCCAATTGGTTTGCTTCTGAATCTGTGTAGTGTATTAGCATGGGAATCAAAGTATCCAGGTAAGCCGCATCTGGTATATGGAATGGATAGTGGCCAAGTTCCGGAAGATTGATGCACCAATTCGGAAAATATCCAAAACCTTTTGCGTTTGTGATTGCTTTCCATTCACGTTGCATGTCAATGACTTGTTGAGCAGTCCATGGAAGGACGATATTGAGCTTATTCAAGCGTCGAGCAAAACTTTGAAGTCTTCTGACCTGTTTCGTGTAGAGCATGACCTTGTAAGACATGGTTTCAAATTTCGGTGTGTACTGACCATCACATGCATTATTGACTTTCGGTACTAGCGGCCTTTGAACAGTCCGCAAGTGTGTCAGCCGTCCTCGATGTTCTTGTTTCAATCCGTTGTTGGGAAATGTTTGTGGATCTCGTTGGCGCTGCTCTTTCAAGGACAAATGAACTGCTTGTTCTACAGCTGCACCCCATCTTGGCAAAGCTTCTGCGAGGTCTAAAGGCTGAGAAGAATTCACAACAAAATGAAAATGCTTGGACACGATTTGCTTGTCTGGCTCCATGGGAATCCAAGATTTCGGCAATTTCCATTGTTTGATAATCGGCATCTGTTGTGGAATGTCAACCTCAAGTAGGATAGGGTCGTGATCATGAAAGAGTTTATTTTTGTCCACTACTATATTTCTTATCCAGGGAACAAAAATTGGATGGATCAACATTTGATCATGAGTCGTAGTGTCTCTGCACGTTGGCGGCATGACCTCACCATAAGTTTGCTCATGCCAGCTGGCTGTAGTTTGGTAGTGCTGAGACTGAAACCAGGTGAACGCATCCAATGCTTCAACAGGGCAATTGAAATCCCCTGCAAGCAGCGATGGCAATCCTACTTGATCGATCAATTCCGCTGCGGCTTGCATCAAGTCATTGTTTTTTTCTTTTGCATTGGCTAGACACTGTGGATAGCCATAAACCGATAGAACATGGAAGCGAAACATTCCTACCTGAATGATAGCACTGACAACCCTTGTTGCGTCAACCTTGTTAGGCAATACCATGCGGGCCGGTCGAGCTGGGTATTTTGAGTGAATGCTCACCCCAGAAGCCTGGCCTCTGGTGGCAGTTTCAAGCTGATGTTTCGAGTTCAGAGGCTCCACAGGCGGAGACCAAATTTGTTTGTATCCCAATCTGCACAGTTGTTTGGTCAAAAACGGCTGTGAATAGGCCGTTACACTGTTTTCAGCTGTACATAGAATATCACATCTCAGTGCTTTGACCTGTTCAATTTTACCATAGAGTGCAGTGGGATTGAGGAATCCTATGGTCAGTGCCGGTCCTGGATTGGACGCTTCGCCTATACGTGCCGCAACCATTGGATCATGATTTCTCTGGTGTATTGGTTGCCTAGGCGGATGGTGGCCAAAATGGCAGAAACATGCATCACTAATGAACCTTCGCATCATATTGACAGGCAAAGGATATCCTATGTTTAAATGGAGATGAGGCTTGCAAAAGGAAAAAGTTTCTGTTGTGGCTGCATTCGATATCAATGTTTGGCGTGGGAAACAACTCTGCTGTGGAGCGAGTAAGTCAGTTCCAATGTCAAACAAAACAGAATCTTCTTCGTCAAGGTTCCTCATTCCTAGGTTGCCACAGTGCATGCTTTCAAATGTCACACTATGGCTTGTCGTGCGGCCTGGACGGCTGCCATTCCCTGCTGGGAAATGTTGCCGCATTACTAAATTCAGATGCTCCCAGAACTGCTGCTGACAAGTGATCCGTTCAAGTACACGATCTGGAATTGGAATAACCATACATGCGCGATGCTTTGGGTTGTTCCAATTGGAGAAACAAATAACAGAGTACAAAATAGCAATGACTTGAAAGAATGACAAGGAACGATTGCAATGGAGAATGCCGCATTCCACTGCAAGATCACAACACCCTACGGAGATAGCACAAGATTCGATATGCTGATCTGATTGCTTCCGTGGCATTGGGCGAAAGGCTTCATAAATTGATTCATGAAAGCATGACATTCGCACTCGGCTGACACTGGTCGAAGCTGCTGAGTGCATCCCTATCTGCTTCGAAATTACAAATTGGAAAGGTATCATTCCCATGCACAAGGAATTGTACATCAATTGCAAGATTGTGAAAGAAACCCAATGAAGGGAGCCGCATTTCATTGGATGATATCTTTCTGATGCAGGATTGGCAGGCTTATCTGAACAAAAGTATAGAAACAGCTGACAGAAAGCTCGACAACATTGAATTATGGTATTGCTGAGTACCAAGAGCTGGGAAAACCTAGGCATGGTACTGTGCTCATCTGCTTGTGATGCATGTTGGAACCCCATGTTACATGTCATCTTCATCTTCATCTTCTGTGGGTGACTTACGCTTGTCAACACGGAGAAAAAGAGATTTCAGCTCCTCCATGGTTGCTGAGATCTTGCGATCTTGATTGCCCAGCGCATTGTTCAAAGTTGTTTCAAAGCTGCTAAAGGCATGTTTGGTTTCTTCGAACTGCGTGACAAGTCTGGTATCGAGGTTGCACAATTTGGCATCCACATCCTTGTTCTGTTTGATCTGTTCCTCCTTGAACGTACGAAATGCCGACTCCAAGTTTTGGAGTTGTTGATCTTGATGTTGCAGCGCTGCTGTGGCTGGACCTGGCAGTGACGTTGAGGAAGTGGCAGCTGAAGCTGAGGCAATTTCATTTTTCATCCGTTGCTGGACAGCATTGTCCCATGGATCCATGTATGGGTCGCCCAATCGGTAAGGCGATTCAGCGCTGACTGATGTCTTGACTTCCTTGGTTGGTTTGGACATAGGACCAGCAATCAAACCAATGGCATTGGTGTGAACCTTGTCTGGCAATTTCTTGGCAATGATCGGAGTACCATTGAAATGCAGGCATTGATTTCTTGGTGCTTGGGAGGCCTGAACAAGCCAGGTTCTGGCTCCCAGTGATCTCAGCGGATGAATGTCCCATTGATTGGCCTGTCCCCACTCCGAGAGGACTGTGTGGTCCACTCCAAACGGGAGCGGCGACAGCTTCCAGGTTGATCCAACAGGTCGCAGCTCTGGTGGTGATTCATGAGGATGAAACAACTTCCAGACATCTGTGAAGTGACCAGCTTCAACTCGAATGCCAAAAGTTCCTTTCTTGCCACGTACCATGCCTGCAGTAGGTGGATGGGGTAGAGCAATCGCTTGAAGCCGAGCTGGCGCCATTTCTGTCCAGATGACTCTCCATTCCATGGCAATGCCCCCTTGCGGACTTTTCGGTGTGATGTAAAGTCCATTGTAGCCTGAGGAATGCAGGACCTTCCTCAGGTGACCCACCTTGATTTGCGCATGGAATTGTACCGATGTTGATTCCGCAGGCGATGATTCTTTCAATCCTTGTCGGAAGGATCTTCCATGAGGCACATGGAGGACATTCGATAGCCCATCTCGCTCAAGCATCTGTGTTGCATATCTGACAGGTCCTTGGGTGATCTTGCGCCATTCCTCGGTGGAAAAGTCTTCTGACCATAAGGTGAATGCGCAAACTCGAATGTCGTTGGTTTCAACCTTTGGTGCTTGACTACTGAGAGTTCCGATCTCCTTTTCTCCCAGTTGTAGCAGATATCCTGCAATCAGGCAAGTGTCTCCTGAAACGTTCTTTGCCGGGACTGTGATGCGATGAGGCAAGTCAACATCTGCAGGGAGATCCCCCACCACGAAAAGTGCCAGTTCATCTGCAAGAATGCGTTTTTGTGAACGTAACCATGGATCTGCTTGCTGCGGAGTAACCATTGTCACTCCTGGCACACATGGAGAAAAAGTAGCATGGATTGGCGCTTCTGCTTGATTGGACATCAAAAAGAATCCTGGTTGTATCTGATATTTGGAAATATCCAAATTGCGCAATTCTCTTCCTTGCTTCTTGGATGCAATGTTCTGAAATTTGCGCTGTGTTTTCTGCAAAGGCGTGAACTTCTCAGGAAGCGGTGCTTTGATGTCTAGGCACCACTGTCGCAGTTGTGCCTTAGAATCGTCACCTCCATTGACCATACTGAGTTGAGTTGCCGCTGGTAATCCATGCTGCTTGATCAATGTATCTACAACAGTGGGAACATCATGAAGTGTCATACCCAGTTCCATGAGCATGTTTGCCATCTTTGCATGGACTGCTTTGCGGTGGTCGTGTTTGGCACCAGTGCCTCCAACCATCGGAGGAATGATTTGGCCTTTCACTCGGGGGAGGTTGTCTGGATTGGATCGAAGGCGAAATTTCGAAACATCGGTGTGTTCAATGATTCTTCTGGCTTGGACAACAAGGGATGGTTGGTGGTGTGTCCAAATCAAACGAAATGCTTGACGAAGAGTCTTCAACAATCTTTCTCTCTGATCGACAGTCGCAATGCCAATGGTGCCCAAATAGTGTGGTCCATCATACATGTCAGCCGACAATTGTTGGGTCTGTTCGGTGGATGCTATGGCAGTGAGAAGCAATCTGGTGATGATTTGATCCTTCAACATGTGAACCGGTGTTGCAAACTTTGCTCCGTCTGGCCGGAACAGAAATTGTATATGTTCATTGTTGATGACCTGAAATGCCATCTGTCTTCCATGATTGTGTTGCCATGCTGGCGAAAAAGCAATCTTCCAAAATGTGGCAATTTGAAGGATGTGTTCTTCCTGTCCTTCAAAATGGACGCAAAGTATGTCTGCCATTGGTGGTTCAATCATGTATTGTGTGACATGATCATGGGCATTGAGGTAAGCTTCGTATTGGCAATATGGCTCAATGGGCATGGGAGTGCGAAAGACTCTCACGGCTTCAGTGAAAACATGATCTTTCGGAATGATACCATAGTCACAATGGAAAACATCTGCGAGTTCCGGATGCACTGTTTGAAGCTGGGTCCAAGTCTGATCTGCCACTCTGACTGCATGAGTCTCTGCGTCGCCTTCGAAAATAACCATAGGAGTAGATCTGACCTGAACATGATCTTCCGGTGTTTCAATCATGTTGGCTGGAATCATCAATGCATGCTGGACCGGTGATTGCATACTCTTGGTCAGTTCCTGGTTGGTGAGAGGCGGTTGATCAAGCAAGGTGCTTGGCAACAATTTGCCATCCCACAGTGCAGCAATCTGTTCAAGTGTGAAATGATCCCTTGGTTTCAGGACTCCATACGTGCCTGGAATAGCGTATGGAAAAACCGCTGGTGGTTGATCTGGCTGGGAATGGAAACACAGGTAGGCTGGTAATGAAAAAGCATGTTCTTCTGCAGCATCCTCGTTCGGCACTTGCGCTGGTTCGATGATTGTGATCGAATGATCTGAGTCGGATGCATCTGGAATGGTTTCATCCAAATCATCCATGTCTGTGCGGTAATCAATGGTTCTTTTGTCATCTTCATGTGTGTCTTCCTGCGGATGCATCGGCACAGTTGGTGTGATGGCTGAAACTGGTGGCACTGGTGTCCTTGCCTCAGGAAACCCATTGATGGGCAACAATCCCTGATCTGGGTCGAAGTAAAAATCAGCAGGGATCTCAGGATTCTTGGTGTTCTCCCAATTCATTTCTGAGGCCATGAGACGGACCAGATCTGGCAATGGGTCATCTTCTGACCGCAACATATACCATGCCAACCCATCAAACTTGTGAATGACATTGCTGGCTTTCATGCGATTGTTGATCATTGCTTGGAGTTGGGCTTTCAAGTCACAATCTGCTGGTGCCTGATACAGAATTGCCAATGCATTGGTGGTCAAAAGGAATGCATGAGGCAAAATGATGGCATTGCCCAGCGTATGCCATGTGAGGGGTGCCGGAAACAAAAGTGCAGTGGAATCCAGTTGGAGCTGCAAAAGATTCTGTTCATTCGGTTTCCACCATCGAGGTTGTCCATCTTCCTGTGTGAAATGTCCACATAATCCTTTCGACATAATCAACGATTCTGGAAGTTCATGATGTTTGCCATAACATGCCATGAAAACCGGGAGTTTGATCCCTGGTGGTGTCATCCGGTACTGCATCATGTTCGTTTTTGCTTTGAATGGTGCAAATGATGGGAGTAATGCAGGATCCAAATACATCTTCCAATGTTCTGGTGTCAACTGAAAGAGATGCAATTGTGTTGGCGAAGTTGGAATCCATGCATCCCATTGATCATAGGTGATCTTCTCTGACTTTCCCCATCCCTTCCATGTGAAATTGGGTGGAGAATCCTCAATGCGTTGCAGGAGAGCTAGCCATCGTGGTCGAAGGATTGGCAAATGATCCTGTGCATCATAAACTCCTTGTGTGATGATTCGGTATCCGCTCCATTCAATGATTTGCAAAACTTCAGCAAACTGTTGGTGTTGTGGAAATTTGGCCACATTCTCAAGCAAAATGAGACGAGGCCGCATCACTCTTGCTTTTCCCATGCCATGCACAAATGTTTGACCATTGGGGTCCAGTAGTCCTTTGGAGTACGAAATGCCATTCCAACTTTGGCATGGGAATGAAAAACACCAAATTTCCGGATTCAAAAGAACCAGGGATTGAAGGAATTTCAAATCCTTGATGTCTGCATGTGCCGTGACATGTCCGGTCTTGTCGACAAACCATCTACATGGTAAGGATTGGTTTGGAATCAACATGGTCCGATGGTTCAATGCATGCTGAACTGTCGCTGCAAGATCGTGGTCAATTCCAATGACATGGAAGAAAGGCCATTGGTTTTCATGTGCATGTTTGAAGGCATATGACCAGCCTCCGTAGCCTCCACAACAAAGATCCAACATGGTGAATCTCGAAGTAGAAGAAGCATTCCATGGGATGATCGTGGATTCATCTGTGCGTATCAATCTCATCGTGGCTTCCACAGGGATCCCATCTGGTGGACCAAATCGAAATTGAAACAGCAAGACATGTTCACATTGGTAAATCTCCGCTTGCAAGTCTGAGTCACATGGAAAAATGACAACATGCTTGGTGGGTTGAAATCCTTTCCAGGTGGCTGCTGGGAAACTCTTGATGTTCGGCAGAGGTGGTTCAGCTACTGTACCCATCATCATCTGATCATCGACCTTTTTCGGGTTCAAAACTAGCAGATTCACGATGTCCTTCTCGTAGATATCCGGTGGTGACAGAATGTCATGCTTGTGTAGGATCTCCCACACTTTCTTGTCGGTCAATACCATTGCTCCCACAGTTCGCCCGAGGGACAAGTTTGCCCCTGGAAGGCCTGTGAGCCGAAACTTATGCTTGACTGATGGTTAGCAATGGTTAAAACTGGTGAACATGCGCACAAATAGCAACCACTGATTGCGATGATGTTCCATTCCTTGTTGAATGTTTCATTGGTTCCTGGTATGGTTCTTCGTTCATTCGGCCGCGCCAATTTCTTCAAATAAAAGACCGTCAACAGATCGGTTTGTGGCTGCGCGTGTTTACACCAAAGTTTTTGTCTCTTCGTTTATCTTTTATTCATTCATTAATTTTATGTTTATTTATTTAATGATCTATCCATTTATTCATCTATCTATTTCTTGACTCGTCTATTTATTCAACTATCTATTTATCTATGTTCTTAAATTTACTTATGTGTTTATTTTCTTACTTATGTTTGATTGTGTGTGTTGCTTATTCTTTCGCTTACTTATTCATTAGTTCATTTTCTTTTTCATTCATGATTAAGTGACTTATTGATTTATTTACTTATTGTTCATGTTTATTCATTCCAAATATGTAAATATATCTGTATATATATATATGTATGCATACATGCAGATCTATTTGGATGTTCGTCACAGCTCTGGTGGCCCATGCTTTACTTATACCAAAATCTGGTTCTTACTGGTGAGTTGTGATTCAACTGTTGGTTGCTTCCTTCTCTTTCGTTGATTGAATAAACCATGGGACTCCATAGTTTCACCACGTGTACCTTTATGTGGTGCATCGCATGTTGGTACGAATCAGTTCTATTACGGCGGGCAATTCCCAACATTTGCCCCCAACTTAACATTCGCACCCGCCCACTGGTCAGTCCGCTCACCTCACAGTCCTGCAGCGGCATGTGTTTTTCTTTTAACGGTAGCGGTCGTGATTCGTAAGAAAAAACTCACGACCGCTACCGTGATCAATCATCAACACACAAACCACAAGGATCATACATCAAGACTATCATGTGGTCGTGATCATTGCTGTGATCAATTCCAGCAACATCAAGACCATCCAGCTCTGATGGCCCTTGCTAAACCAAATTCTGCTTCTTACTGGTGAGTTATGATTCAACTGTTGGTTGCATCCTTGTCTTTCGTCGTTGATTGAATAAACCATCATTAACCATTGTTTTCCCTATTATGGTGGGTTAATATTGACCCATAGCCATACATCCAGACCACCCAGGACCATCCAGCAATGCTTCGCCAGGTCCAGTCACATAAGCCAGCTGCGTGGCCGGGCTCTCAGGCCACCTGACAATCCAGGGCTGGCAGCAATGCAAGGGATCTTAATGGGTCCTATATGGTCTGTATATGGGTCTGTATATAAGACCTATGTGGGTCCTATATGGGTCCTATCCATTTGGGGACAGTGACCACTAAAATAGCAGTTTTAGATACTTTTTTGGGATGCTAGTGCTTCATCTTCGCTAAATTGAAGGATACTAATGTGGATTGCTGGCTAATGTTCGATCATGGTAGGAGATAATTCCCAACAATGGTGGGATGAATAAACAATCATATGTTTGACAAATCATTAACAAGTGCTTCACTTTGTTATCCTTAACGATTCATGGGTAGACTCTTTAACCACTCGGATGTGCATCCTCACTGCTAAGGCAACTGGTGACATTTTCCATGGTTGTAGGGCTTAGTTCACCCACTTTTTAGGGGTATTGACCATGGATCCCACAAAACCGGGCCCACATATCGCGCAGAACTGTCCCATGGCATCCACGATCCGTTCGTTTCGCCTTGCAGGTTGGGGAGCTGGACATTGTCGCGATGTCGTTGTACCCTGAGGCAAAGGTGCTGTAGAATCTGGTGGTGCCTGATGGTTATAATTCAAAGGTGCAATCTGGTGGTTATTATCACTAGAATCGTAACCACCATGAGCTGGATAATGAGCGTGAAATGGTGGTTAGGATCGCTAAATGATGGTGAAACGATAGTTGAATGATCATTGATGGTGATACGACGGCTCAATGATGGTGACATAGGGTGAAATGAGGGTCAACGGATGGTCATCATTGTTCATTGAATGGCTGTGGGTCAAAACCCTGTACCCCTGGTTCCCCTATCATTAACCATTGTTTTCCCTTAGAATTGTTGGTTATTAACCCCCATGAAATTGGTTGGATAACTGCTTGACCCATAGCCAAATCCTGACTGGTGTGCCATCATCAAACTCGTGGCCGGCGAACTGGCGCTACGACATGTGGCACTTCTGAAGCTGTGATGTTTGGGGCATGTGCTGACATACGAGGTGGGCCCCCAGCAGCTATAAGTAGGGTTGTCAACCTCTATAGCTGGTAGTTAACCCTAGTTGACTTAGTTATAAACCAACTTGTAAGTGCTTGGGGGCCCACCTTCTAGAACATATTGCTGAATCTGGTACGATTGTTGTCTGACAAACACTGACATATACTGTATCATATGAGCATTGGCCGAAGTTTCCGAAAGGCGCAATGTGCACTGACTCTTCTGCTCACACATGTGTGTACGTACATCTCTCGCACATTCGTCTCACGCGTGAGACCGGTGTCATAGCCGAGCCGTTCAGCTGTGCTATGAGACCACTTGCGTACATACATCGATTGTGTACATACTTTGCAAGATACTCCGATCATCTCTGACCCATCATGAGATATGTACTGCCCTGCCATGCGTGCTGACATATATGTACTGCAATGTAAATTCTGACTGCCCTGGTGGATCACATGGCATTCATTCTGGCATGGGCACTGACATGTGTTTTGATTTGTCTTTGGATGTGTGCACAAGCATCTGCTCTGGCATATGTGTGCACACTTGTACTGACATCTGTACTGTTAAACATTCTCTGACGCTTGATCTAGCATATGGACATACTGGAATGCCGATGTCATCCTGCATGCTATCTTAGGTCTAGTCTCCTGACACATAATCTCACATTGCCAAGCGAAGTTTACTATATGCCATGATACAAAATCACCTATTGACAATCTAAAACAAGCTATTTAGGGATGATTTGGGAGGTTCCTTTTTTGAAAAAAAACATGTATTGTATGCACATATTGCGTCTAAGGAAATGGTCCATTGATATCTGTGTTGATTTAAGGCTTGGCTCCAGAACCCAACCTCAGACTGTCATGTATGTAGCCACAAGCTCGGATCTTCGTAACACTGGAGATCAGCCATTGCACGACATGACATAGCCATGAGCAGTATTCATTGGGTGTGACGCATTGGTTGATGACCATCTTGTAGTCATTGATAATGCCAACTTGATCATTTCTCACAAAAGCCAATCTTCCGCTAAGGTTCAATGTGTGTGTGTGTGTGGGTGGGTGTGCGAGGCTTGAAGATCAGAAAGTGGCGAGGAGGCACGAGGAAGCAGGAAAGAAACACACACACACACACTGACAAACAGAAAATCAGCAGACCCTGGGCTGCTACGTGGTGACACAACTGATTCACAAGAGACCCAGCTAGGTTGATTTCTGCTCTACTGCACCATTCTGCAAGTGACCGAATTTATTGTGCGAGCCTCCGTCTCACTGAAGGCATCCAAAGGCATGGCAATGCCGGACCAATCTGGCGCAACTTTGAACGAAACTGTTTTGTCGAGGGTCTCAAACAGCTTCTAGGAATGGGTGTTTATCAAAATAGGGGGGGCAAAACATGGTTGGTTTATTACTATCAATGACTCATATTGGATGATTTGGGGTGTCCCTATGACTTGAGAAACCGCCGAATCTCAAAGCAGTTGGGGGCTACCAGCGCTGACGAAACATCAAAAAAAACTGGTTGAACCGCTGGGTCACCCAGTCGCCACCATCATGAAGTATGATCTTCCCTATGACTGTTGGTTATCATCCCCTCCAATGGTAGATATGAATAAACCCCCACGATAAACCCCTCTGTTTCACGTTAGATCACCAGCTAGTTATCGGAAACCAGGTCAGTTCACCCCGTACGCCTGGTTCCCCCATCATTAACCATGGTTTTCCTTGAGTTTTGTTGGTCATCCATGTTAACCCAGGATTAATAACCCCCAGGTTTTTGTCAATTTGGGTGGTACCATTTCAATGGGAAACCAGTGGGCCTTTAGGGGATACTGTGATACCCTCTATGATCATCAACCAGGGGTGCCCCGCTTCATCTAGGCTTGGCATGTTCCACCATGATGCTGAACTGCGCCCAACTCGGAACCCATAGGGATCTGCCACCAGAGAGCCCCACCACACTTCTCCAGGACGGAAGGATCCATGGGTCAAGCCATGGGCCGCACCTTGATACGTCCTCTGCTCCTGAGTCCGAGTCGATTCTTCGCATCAACCAACTGGTTATACCAGCGATATATGGCGAGCTGGGTCAAGCAGTGAACCAACCAATAACAGCTAGCTAATGGTTAAGAATAGGGGATGATGACTAACAGTTACAAGGGATATATACCCACTATATGGCTATGGGTCAAGCAGTTCACCAACCAACTTCATGGGGGATCGTAACCAACAAAACTAGGGAAAACTATGGTCAATGATGGGGGAACCAGGGGTACAGGGTTTTGACCCACAGCCTTCTCATTGTAGGGGTTATTACTATAAACATGAGGATCCCCTACAAATACTATCTTGACGGATGGTTTATTGCCATGAACGGCTAAAATTGGATGGTTGACCCCAAAATGTCTACCATCAAAGGATATAAATCTAAATGGTGGATATTCGATCATTTGGGGTTCCCCATGACTTGAGAAACCACGAAAAATGGAGATCCCACCCAGAATCAACTCACGATGCCCATCCCCTTAGCTGGTCATAGGGAAACCAACCAGCAAGCGCCATGGACGACCCAACATTTGATCTTTTTGGGGCAAATCTAAGCCGCGATGGACCATAGTTTGATGGTCAGCTTCTCTGATCAGCTGGTGACATCCTCTCCATTTTTGGAAGCCCAACTGTTGGAAGCTACTCCCTGGCCTCCAGCAAAAAGCATTTCGATTGTGAAGACACCAGCAATCCAGCGCTGGCCGTGGACAGCATCCCTAGAACCTCGGCTCCAATTCGGGAGGTGTGGACCTGGATCAAGCATGAACCTATGTGAAGCTTAGAGTGAACAGCAGGTTGACCCTGGTAAAATGAGTAGGAAACAACTTGCAATAAAGGGAGATCCATTCTGAAAGAAGTCGACCATGTCTGAGGCTCGGCTAGCTGGCAAATCGGCATAGCCAAGACAAAAGTGAAGAAATAATGCAATAAATACATGGTGGTTTCCCAAAATAGGGAGCCTCAAAAATGGATGGTTGGTTGGTATGAATGGTTAATCAACTTGATGATGAGGGTGGGGTCCCCTATGACTTGAGAAACTGCCAACTCAGTGCAACCTGGACACTCGCTTCACCGGCAATGCCTCATCGCAGGGTAGATACCCATGTCCGGCCTGGGCACAACTGTCCCTGTCGTTGCGGCCACCAGCTTCCATGGTTGAAATGCTGGCAAGCTTCTCCCAGGGACGGTCATCAAGCATCATGAACCATCATCAACCATCATTACCCACAATTAACCACTAGTAAATCATCATCAACCATCTTCAAATCTTCATCAACCGTCATCAACCATCACTGATCATCCTTAATCATCCTTAATCATCATTAATTGGCCTTAATCCTTGATCAATCATCAACCCTTGATCATTAATCATCGTCATTCATCCTCATGACTCATCATCAACCCTTGATCATTAATCATCATCAATCATCATTAATCATCATTAATCATCATTAATCCTTGACCATCATCATCAATCATCATCAATCATCATCAACCATGACTCATCAGCCCTCATCCATCCTTGACCCTTCTTGGTGCCCATGCTTCCACCACTCCAGCACCGCCCTCCCCGGCACGCCGCCTCCATGGCTGCCAAGGCCAGGCATATCACATGAGCACCGCGGGGAAGCCACAAACCCACGGGACCAGGGCCTGGCTCTCAAGCCACCGGTGGAGCTGGTGCTGATTGGTTTATGGATGGTTAGATAACCCTCACTCTTAATAGTTAAGAATGGTTAACAATGGTTGGTTGGTTAATCATTGGTTAATCATTGGTTATAATGCGTTTCAATGGTTGAATAATATCAATGGTTAATACGTTATTAATCAATTGTTAATGAATGATTGGTTAATGAATGGTTGAATAATATCAACGAACTATACTAATGGCTAATGGATATGCATGACATTCACGATCCATTCAGCATTAGTGAGATGGGTAAACAATGGTGATATCAATGAGACTAATGGTTAGAGATGAGATATCCATCTTGGATATCCATGCCTAACCACCTGATTAATATCAATGATTACGAATGGTGATATCAATGGTTAGTTCATGGCAAAAAGTTGTGAATCGATCTTTAAAAATGGAGCTTGTTACTGTTTAAGAATTGTTTCTGGGAATGGTTGATGCTGCTTCATGATTAACTTTGCGTATTAATGGTTACCCGTTACCCATAGTTGACGGTAAATCGCAAACTGTTTCTGGTGAGCTGATAGTTCAAGAAAACAGCTGGATCTCAAATTAACTATTCTTGGCCATCGCTATTAGTCATTACCAAGCATCATTGATCATGACTAGTTGGTCATTCACCACTTTGAATGGCTCGATTGTCAAACATATTCAAAATTGAAAACCCTAAAAATGATTGATCTATTACCATAAACGGTTTTATATACAAAACCAGTATCAACAAGTACCCTCTCGTAAATTAACATGTCAATGGAAAATCCACCATTTGTAGCTGCTTTACTAGAATTTCCCTGAAAAAATGATGATTTTTCATTGCCAGGTCAGTTTACCGGGGGTAATCAACCGTTGTAAAAGCCAAGATTCCCGAAAGCTCCGCAGCCCGTGCTGCCTATGGTGCCGTTTGCATGCAGCCGCCGGATCTGCTGGGAAAGGCGTCGACTGTTTTCCAGCAAGGCCGAGTAAGTCGTGGCCTCGGACCGGCGATGGATCAACTAATAGCAGTTGACCAACCAACCAATGGTGAAGCCTAGCTGGTTAATGGTTAAATAATCAACCAGAGGGTAGTAATAGGGGATGATAACCAACAACAATAGGGATAACAATAGGTTTACATAGCTGGTTTAGCTGGTTAATAATAGGGGATAACAACTAGCAACTATAGGTGATATACCAGCGATATATGGCGAGCTGGGTCAAGCAGTGAACCAACCAATAACAGCTAGAGCCAATGGTTAAGAATAGGGGATGATAACTAACAGTTATAGGGGATATATACCTACTATATGGCTATGGGTCAAGCAGTGAACCAACCAATTTGAGGGGGTATAATAATCAACAATAATAGGGAAAACAATAACAATGGTGAAGTCATGGGTGATACAAAGTGGGCCCCCAGCAGTTATAAGTAGGATTAGTTCAACCTCTATAAGTGGTAGAAATCACCCTGGTCAACTATAAACCAAGCTGTAAGTGGTTGGGGGCCCACCTTGTAAGGAATGGTTAAGAAATGGTACAGGAATGGTTCAGGAAGGGTTAAGGAGTGATTGATAAGAGTCATTTCCCATTTGGCTGTTTCTCAAGCCATAGGGGACCCCAATAATGGATGGTTTCTCGGTTTATCTCTATAAATGGTTGATACAAAAGATGATTTGGGGGCCCACCCATCAACCAACCCAGTCAAGTTCATATGCTGGAGGCCAGAACCATGTGGATGTTGTATATGCTTTTATGGAGATATCCGTTCACAAACCAGCCCCACTTTTAACGTAGCTGGTCACCATGAAATGGGGGTGGTTTCTTGATGGTGGGATCTACAATTTCTCAAGTAAGATCTTTTTTGAAAACATTTGGTGGTTTCTCAAAATAGGGATCACCCTTTATGACCACCATTTATAGTACTGAATCAACCATTTTTGGGGTACCCCTATCTTGAGAAACCACCATTTTGGGGCTACCTCCATTGTTGGACACCTCCATGTAGCTTCCCATTCCAGTTGCCAGCCTTCGGCCAAGGAGCCGCTGTCCCATCGCCCGGCCCGTCTTCCTCAATCGCTACATGGCCCTGGCCAGATCGCGACGTCACGAAGTCTGCGAGTTCGCGGACAGAAATCCACGTGATGCTTACATAGTCATGTGGTGAATAAACATGATCTTTCCCATTGTTCCATTATGGCTTATTCTAGCAGATACCTGTCCACAAAAATGCACACTATCAATTCAGATATGTTCAGATCACCATTGCTGCCCGAAAAAAAATCGCTGCTACCAGTCTTGGATGAACATCTTCAAGCCCGGAAGACCGATCCTGGCCTCGGGGAGGGAAGATGCCCGCGCGCGAATGATTTCATGTAACAGCTTCCTAAGTCGATCAAGGATGAGGGGGTACATGGGGTAGGGGGTTGCCTCTCAGAAATGATCCTTGGATGCTACTAGGTCGTCTGATACCTCTGTCTTCGACCATCATCACGCACGTTCAATCAATTGAATGTCATCAAAGATGTTCGTTCATGATGATCTCCACTATGCTCACCATGCACAGATCAATTCTCAGACGTGTTCTTTACTCCCTCCAAACGCGAATTGCAGTCAAGTAGCCCCTCACCTGAGTGCACATGGGTCATCCAATTTCAAGACACGTTCACATGATCCCGCACCTCAAGCAGTGTCAAAAATCTTATCCATGTTAGCTTCACTAGTCAGTTGATTATGCTCAATGATGATATTTGGGTGTTTCTCAAAATAGGGGTAACCCCCCAGTCATCCATGAGTAGACATTTATAGTAATAAACCCAGCATTTTTTGGGTACCCCCATTTTGAGAAACCACCATTTGCTACTGATGCTTGATGCTGAAAAAGTCTCCGTCGACTTCTCTTTGCTTCCAAGTTATGAGCCCTCCACCGGCCCAGCGCTGCACCCGCTAAGTTCCAGGCCCTCAAATGCATGCGCCGTGTCGTTGAAGTTCATCACCAGCTGCTGCAACTTTGGCAGCATCAGGTTCAACGAAAACAAGCCGCAACTTGGGCGGCCTTGGCGTGATGAGAAGCAGGGTCAAGGGGGAAATGGTTCATCAACGGTTAAGAATAGCGCTGGTGAATGGATAATGAGACTACTTGAAAAAGGCTAGTTCAGGGTTAGAAATAGCTAGTTAATGGTTAAAAAATGGATAGTCGAGAACGGTCAACCGTGAAGAATACCAACTGAATGGTTAAAACTGGTTAGAAATCACCAGCACATGATCAACTAGTACTGCTTAAGTATGGTTGAGACAGCCAATGGTGTACTGCACCTTAAAGATGACCAGAACAGCCTGTCCACGTCAGTTCCAGGCCTGCGAAATCATGCAGCATGCCCTTCAAGGCATTCTCAAATAGCCAAACCTGTGACCCAGATCTCTTGCTGCGAGGCGCAGCGGCGCTACTGCTGCAATGTTTGCGCCAGGTGTTGTTTTTGTGCACGGGCGAATCCATATTGAAAGACCATCTTCAAGTTCACCATCGATACCTGGATGATCCTGGATGATTGATTACAGAATATCTGGATCTCATTGGATCTCGCATGACCTGGATCACAACTCAACTCTTCCACGCCTGGTTCTCGCTGACCTGACGGTAAGAGATCTCCTTGAGCTCCAAATCTTGGGTGCCAGCGTCTGACCTGCAGGAAACTCCCGGTGGCATGAAACGATTCGACAAGAATGACTCCTCCCAAAACGGAGAGCTGTCCCCAGCATGGAAAACCAGTTTGAACAGCTGACAAACCAACATGAAAACCAGTTTGGGACAAGTTGAACAACTGACAACTAGCCAGTTCAGTCCTTTGAAGAGACCCTATACTGTTCATGAGATGATGAACTGCTGAGTGTGCCCATAAATGGTGATA
The DNA here is from genome assembly GCA_009767595.1 of Symbiodinium kawagutii. Taxonomy (NCBI): domain Eukaryota; class Dinophyceae; order Suessiales; family Symbiodiniaceae; genus Symbiodinium; species Symbiodinium kawagutii. The sequence continues at coordinate 659,557 of VSDK01015795.1, forward strand.
GTGATACCCTTCCAACACTCAGACAAATCCTCAGTAGAGAAACCATTCGTTCCGAATGGAGTCTTTGTCGGCTAGTGTTGCTTCATGTAGTCGGACAAACCAAAGAAAAAAACAGATCCACAACCACCCGGTCGGTAACTTATTCTCACTCAATTTCCTGATATAATCATAGACTCAACTTCTGCTTTTGGCAACATCATCTGATCCACAAACACCCAGTTGAGCGGCATTTCTGGATCAGCTGATAAGCACATAACACCAATCAAATCATGGTGGCAAATCCGACAGCTGGGTATCAAATGCTTGGCCCGTTCTGATCACCGCCTTTCTTTAGGCATTTCATGTTCAAGTGGCAGAAAAGTGCCGTGTGTGTGAGTTGGGTTATGAGCCCAAGAACCCTCTCTTGAGTTCGCTCAGTGGTGGTTGCCATGGGCGATTTCAACCCAGCTAACCCTTTCTGGTCTGCAAGGGCACGTGCAGAGCATCAGCTGGCGGAAGCAAGGCCTGAGGATCTTCCGTCGCCTGCTGAAACAGATGGCCTTCCTCCAGTTGATGATGGGGGCCGGATGCCAACGGGGAAAGGTCGCGGTGGTGTGACTGGAGTTGGTTCTGTGGAAGCTAATGCTCGCACAGCTGGTTTGATGGATAGCAACACTATGGGCGACTATGCTACTCCGCCGAGTAAAGTGTCTGGTTCTGGTATGGATGGTGAATCTGCATCGGCTGGAATCTATGATGGTCATGCTCGGTCACGACCTTATGCTAAGCACACTCAAGGTCTCATGAGAGATGAAGACACAGAAGTGGCTGCAAAGGTGCGACGTACTGAAGGGCATGTACCAGATATCCCAAAGGTTGATGCGAAAGAACAACCCCCAAAGGAACCAGTATCTCAAGCACCAGCTTTGGATCCTTCAGATGGTCTTCAGCGGGATTTGGAGCAGGCTATGTATGAAGCGTTGAAGGAAGAAAATGCTAGGCTGCAACAAGAGCTTCATCAACTTCGTACTCGGGGTACTCCAGGGGAAGATCATGTGGGTTCGGATTCATCTTCATGGTCGGTGATCCATGGTCCTCCTGCACCCAGTGATGGACGTGGGGAATGTCACACCCCTCGACATGATGGTGAGACGATTAGGGA
>VSDK01015795.1:660732-708895 GCA_009767595.1 Symbiodinium kawagutii
AGGGAAAGAAAGATGCCTCGCTTCACCCCGAATGGCACTCAAGTTCCACCTGATCCTCCATCCGATGGCAGACCACATCCACCACCTATGGTACCCTTGCCACCGGTTCCTCCATTGCCGAAGGCTCTTGAAGATGTAGGGATTGCCTATGGGGATTATGAAGTCCACCCGGTGGTTGGAAAGTATGCGGTGAAGGGTGACCGGGAATGGAGACCAGCCCAAGCAGCCGCAATGTCCCCCCATGAAGCCAGAGCTTTTTGGTTGGAAAGAGAAGTTCAAGCTTTGCAAGCTGCCCTTAAAGAACAGAAAATGCTCCAATGTTTCGGGATTCCCAGTACTGGAGTCAACCATGGAACCCGTCAGCCCCCGACTCTCAGCCCCAGCCAGCAGTGGACAGTGCCACTTGTTATCGTGACGACCAAGATGGACGTTCCGGCTCTCACCAACGTGATCGGGCTGATGCGGCTGTGTTGCATGGTGAAGTTTTGGGACAAGATCGGGCTTGCATGACTAGCACTGTTCATGGCGAAGTATGTCCTCCCGTGCAGGATTCTATGGTGCATGGTGAAGTTCTTCAACAAGCTCGGGCACCTTCAGCAGTGCTTGGAGATGTATGTCACCACGGTCGGGTTTGGGAGCCTCTTTCAGGTGTGGACCGTGGACAAGATCGGGCCTCTGCAACGGTTCTTGGTGCTGTACCTCCTCGTGGTCGGGCTAGCATTCCGAGTGTTGGTGGTGCTGGGGTTGCAGTTGATGGTCGAGCCATCGGGCAGGAGGTGTCGCAGGCACTTGGTGCAGCAGCTCGCGAGATCAACGCTCGCGATGACTATTCGCAGAAGGTTGAACAGTACAAGTCCTCTGATGGGGGTTACGGGTTTGGATACCCAGGTGCTACTTCTGCTATGGATCCGCGATCACCTCACTGGATTCCTCCACCAGGTGGAGGTGAAGACATCGTGGTCGTTGAGGACCGTGCTCCACGTGATGTTTCTGATGGGCGTCCTATGATGACGTGGGAGGGTAGTACCAACAGCAAGATCGAGCTGCCGGAACTTCCTTCAGATGCGACTCCGTTGGCTCTTGGGGATTGGCTCACTGTCATTACCCCGTTGATGAGAGATGTCAGCCAGGTATCTGCAGTTTGGTGGGAACTCACCAAGAACCAGGCGATGGAGCTCTACCAGCAATGGAAGCGATCAGGCCATCTGTCCGGACCTTCCTCCTGACCTACGAGCAGGCCGGTTTCAACGCACAGAGCAGCGGGGCACGAGTCTGTTGTTGCGTGCTATACCTCAAGATCAGCAACAAGCGCTGATAGCAGCTCGTGAAATGAACTCCACTGCCATTTTGTACCGGCTTCTGATTCGGTATCAGCCTGGAGGAAGTGGTGAGAAGCAGCTGTTGTTGCAACGCCTAACCAAGTTGGACGATGCGGCCACTATGTTGGAGCTCACCTCTTCGCTTCGCAGCTGGCGGCGTCACTATCAACGTGCCGTTGAAGTTGGAGCGTCTGTCCCTGATGGCACGCTGCTGTTAGCTGCCTTGGAGGCAGGAGTCAAGCAGATTGCTGCCCACGATAGCCAGGCAACCTTTCGGCTATCGCAAGCTCGGTCACAGCTTGGAGTCGATGAGCATCCAACCCAACAGAAGGTTTGGCAACTGTCTCAGTGCATTTTGGCCGAAGCTGAAACGCTGTCTTTGATGAGTTCTGCTGCCCCCGCTGTTCCTGTTCCCTCCACTCCGGTTCGTGTGAAACAAGTGGACGCTACCTCGCCAACTCCGTCTCCGGGTGACTCTTCTAGTGCCAGCAAACCTCGAAAAGATCCTGGCGCAACTCCATGCAAGTGGTTTCGCTCTGATGGTGGCTGTCGTGCCGGGGCCAAGTGCAAGTTCAGTCATTCCTGGGAGGGGGTCACAGACAAGAATGAGCGATGTTGGGTTTGCGGTTCCAAAGATCATCGCAAAGCTGAGTGTGCGGTTCGCGCCCATCAACCCTCCAAGAACGACCCAGGTGCTGGCTCGGGGGGAGGATCTGGTCGAGGTCGCGGGGGAGACAAAGATGGCAAAGAGGGCCGTGGAAACGGCAAAGGTGGCAAACCTTCAGGTGGTGCTGGGGCAGGTGGAGGTGGATCCTCTTCAACTCAAGCTTCATCAGCTACTACTACCAAGACTGGGGACGGGAGCGCGGCCGACAAGCCAAAGGTCAATGAGATGACCACGTCACCATCAGCGCAAGCTACTCAAGACGGTGGCGGTCAAAAGGTAGGAGGTGGTCCTACGAAAGTTGGTGCAGCAGACCTTTTGGTGGAAGCTACACATCTGCTGAAGTCACTGAGGATGCCATCGATGCACGTTATGAAGTTGACTCGAATGGCGGATGATGCGACTTGGGTCTTGCTGGATTCTGGCGCTACTCACGGTCTTCGTCCAGCCTATGATTGGGATGAATGGATGCAAGGAGTTCCGACTCGGGTGAGCCTTGCTGATGGAGAGACCAACAGCTTGAAGCTGAAGGAAAACACCAGGGTACTGCTTGCAGATCCCACGACTCCAACATCATGGATTGTTCCTTTGGGTGGAGTTGCAGAACTGGGCTACAGTTTTGAATGGCAGGGCAACCGATGCACGTTGTCACATCGTCAACGAAAAGAAACCATTGATGTAGTGGTTCAAGATGGGTGCCCCATGATTCCCATGACGGAAGGGAAACGCATTCTGGAAATGATGGAAGAAGCTCAACGACTTCAGGAACATCGAATCAGAATGGTCAAGGCCCTCACAGCGGACTTGGAGAAGTTGGATCCAGGGGAACTCACCATGGACTTGGCCATGATGGTGCGGCTTCGATCTATGTTTCCGCATCTGCCTGAAGAGGTTCTGACCAAGACCATACCAGCCTACGATGCTTCCATGACTACAGGCCTGGGGCACCGGTTGCCGTGGAATCGGCGAAAAAGACGGAGGCTACAACGAGCTACCAATGTGGTGGTGCACTTCTACTCAGGTGCGTGTGGACAGTTTTGGGAAAAAGAGCTCGGCAATCACAACACAGAGGTGCTTTGTATTGACCTACTCGCCCCGGTCCCCTCAGACATGCTGGATCCTGCTGTGTTCTGGTATGTGATGAGCTTGATGATGTCAGGCCGGGTCAAGACCATTCTGGCTGGACCCCCATGCAGGACTGTTTCTGCTTTGAGGTTCCAAGACGATGCTGGACCTGGGTGATCCGAGATGAAGAATATCCACGGGGACGTCCTGATGTCACGGAGAAGGACGCCGAGTTGGTTCTTTCAGACTCAGCCCTTTGGTTGCGGGTGTTGCTTGCTTACAGCCTAGCTGAAGAGTCTCGATTGGAGTTGAGACCTACAGCTCCTGCTACTGCGCTGGTGTTGGAGCAGCCAGAAGACCCCGCTCGATATCGGTCATCTCAAGACGTGGAGAAGTTCCGATATATGTCGATGTGGAGGACTGCTGAATGGGCTCTGTTTCAGGCGAAGTTCAAGGTTGACATGCTCCACATGGACCAAGGGGCGATGGGTCATCAAGTTCGAAAACCTACCACGCTCGCAGTGGTTCTTCCTTCCTTGCGGGAGTTGGATGGAATCAGAGGTGCTCCAGAGCAGTTGAGTCAGGTTTCCCGTCGACAAGACCTTCCCTTGCAGGAACGTATGGCTATGTCAAAGCAATGGGCCGCATGGGCGCCTGGATTGAAGGCTGCCATCGTGGTGGCGGTTCGCCAATGGCTTTGCAATGAGGACCAGTCATCTTTGGTCCCTGGACGAGACGGTCATGGTGCTCAGTGCTCAGTTCGGGTACGTCCTTTGGGCCCAGTAGCATTGGAACAATGGAAGCAGCACTACCTGCACGATCATTATCCTGCCAGGCGTGATTGTGCACAGTGTGTGCGTGCTGCTGCTCGTGGTCGTCCACACCGTCGTGTAGAACATGCTGAAGCTTTTACGTTGGGCATTGATTTGACCGGGAAACTGACTCCTGGCCACGATCAAGAAGGTGCTGAAGTCTCCTACTTGCTGGTTGCTGTCTACACGTTTCCCGTTACCAAGCAAGGTGCTTCACTTGTTCCTCTACCAGGCCAAGCCGAACCTCAGGATCAACCATTGCCAAGTCCGGGGGAGTCGTTGGATGGTGACAATTCTCACTCTTTGGAAGGAATGCCAAATGCCATTCCGGGGGAGGATGATGATGCCGTTGAGGTTGACGCTCCAGCAGAAGCCCCAGCAGAAGACGCTGCCGATCAAGTTGATGATGACTTGGTTTTTCCTGGAGAAGAGGACATCTTGCAGGAAGTGTTCGAGCCAGAGGAAGTTCCAACGGGTGGTGATGCCATTCGAGTAGAGGCTATGGAATCAGCCAACACCACATGGAGAACTTTGATCCAAGAGAATCAGAACGTGGCTGTGAAGAATCTCACTTTCGCTGAGCCTTTGAAGAGCCGTGCCACTCACCATGTCATTCCGGCTATAGCCAGGGTGTATGCGAGGCTTCGTCAGCTGAACCTGCCTGTGATGAGAATCCACACGGACAGGGCGAAGGAGTTCCGTTCTGGCCAAATGAGAAGGTGGACATTGGATCGCTCCATCGTGCACACCATGACGGCTGCAGATGACTGGAAGGCCAACGGGAGAGTGGAGAACGAAATCCAGCAAGTGAAAAAGTTGGTCAAGGTTCTCATCTCATCCAACAAGTGCGAGTTGGAGCAGTGGCCATTGGCAGCTCGACATGCCTCCGAACGTCGTTTGAGGGGCCAACTACGTGAGGTGGGATGGCCGGTGGGGGATCTACTACCTTTTGGTAGCACTGCCTTTTCACTGAGGAAATGGTGGCAGAACCGCTACGAGGCTTGGAGAGAGAACCGGGAACCAGTCACTGTTTTGGGGCCAGCGAAGTTCTCATCGTTGACTTCAACGTCGTATTATGTGGTGTCCAAGAGCTCAGGTCAATGGTTCTACACGAGTGATGTTGTCATTCCCGAAGCCAACCAACCAATGCAGGAGGAGCGCATCATCTACCTGCCTGAACTTGCTCCCGAAGAACTTCAACACCAACCAGTTGAAGTACCAACTCACCGCGTAAGAGGGAAGCAGGCCCCTCCACCACAGGTGCTTCAGTTTTGGCCATTGGATGCTCGTCATGACGGTCCTGCTGATGACTTGCCTTCTGGGGATGAATCCAGTTGGACGTTGGAAACACGGCCATCCAGTGCATCCAAGGATGAAGGTGCGTCGGAGGAGGATTTTGGAGTTTGCGGTGGGGAGCGGGAGGGGGTGCCTAATACCTGGGCTGGTGGCTCATACCCAGGAACCCCGTTTCAACGGATGCGTCGGATGGCAATGCTGGATCAAATGCATCAGAACTTGAATGCATATCTCAGTGACGAAATGGCCAAGCTGGACGCTACGGATGAGGTTCAAGCTAGTTGGTTACCGGTGCTGACCAATGCCATCAAGGAAAAGACCCTGATTGAAGCTCAGCTTCAATCCCTTCACATGGCTGAAATGGAAGATCAGGCGAAGAAGGTGGACCAAGAGTTCCTGGTCACTCGAACGGTCAGCAATCAAGAAGTCTATGATCACTTTGAGGACTGGAAGGAAGCGATCACCAATGAATTTCGCCAGTTGGTGGAAGTCAAACAAGCGGTTGAGCCGGTTACCAAAGATCAGCTTACCCAGCGAGCTGAACAAGAGGGACTGGATTTGGAAGTCCTTCCTGCAAAAATGGTCTTCACTCGCAAGGCAGGCACAGGTGCCTATAGGGCACGTGCTGTGATCTGTGGCAACTTCAGTGTTGACAAGAACCATGATGATGTCTACGCAGGAGGAATAGACGCCACACAGATCCGGTGCCAACTGCAAGTCTCTGCAGCTCAAGGATGGACCTGCGCTAGCACAGACATCCGTGTTGCGTTTTTGAATGCGCCAAGAAGACGTGACAACAAGTTGGTGGCTATGCAGGCGCCGCATGTCTTTCGACGGTTGGGATTGTGCCACCCTGAGCAGGAGTTTTGGATTGTACGTCTTGCGATGTACGGTCTTGTCACCTCACCGAAGGATTGGGGTGTTCATCGTGACCGAAGATTACCTCAACTACGTTGGCGACGCCAGGTGGATGATGAGTGGCGCATTGGCAGCTTTGAGCCTACAGGCGATCCCCATCTCTGGCGAGCTGTGGAACGGGGGGAGGATGTTTCGGCCGATGATCCTGCAGCAGTCAAACATTGGGTTGGACTTTTGGGTGTTTATGTTGATGACATCCTGTTCACAGGTCAACCAGATGCAGTTCGGAGTGCCTTTGGTGCCATCGAGTTGGAGTGGGCCACATCAGGTTTGGAATGGTGTTCTGTGGACAAGCCTATCAAGTTCTTGGGTTTTGAAATCAGACTTGATGCAGAACACAATGGGCTGCGGGTTGGCCAAGAAAGCTACATCCAGGAAGTCCTGAACGCTTGGAACATCAAAGAGGGCACCAAGTTTCCGCAGTTCAAGGTTTTGGAAACTGACTTTGAGATTGAAGAAGGTGCCACCATGGATGATGTGAAGACGGCTCAGGCGATGTGTGGAGCTCTTCTTTGGGTCGCTACACGAACACGTCCTGACTTGAGCTACGGTGTATCGAGCATGAGTCGCATCATGGCGAGGAAACCATCGAGAGCTGTAGCCATAGGCCGAGCTTTGCTCAGGTACCTGTGGTGCCATCGAGGAGGACTTCACTATCCCACGAGGATTGAGTATCCATGGGGATCAACAGGACAGTTGAAGAGGAAGCGACATGCCAAAACCATCGAGGTCTTTGCGGACATCTCATATGGAGTTGGTTCAGGTGGCAAGTCGATTCAAGGCTTGGTGATCTGTGTGGGTGGAGCCCCGGTGAGCTGGCAGTCTAGCCAGCAACCCTATGTTTGCCAAAGCACCTCCGAGAGCGAATTGACATCTTACTGCGAGGCGCTCAATGTGGGACGTGCTACGGAGGCGTTGGTGGCGGCAATCTATCAGGTTCCACCTGAAACAGAGGACATGGACCGCATCATCTATGGGGACAACCTGTCATCCATCGGAATCGCAAGAGGAGAAGCGGCAGCTACATGGCGCACTCGGCACCTGAAGCTGCGATCAAGCCTACTGAGAGAGGCATTGGATCCAGAAAGCAGTGCCCCTGGTGGTCGATGGAGTTTGCTTCATCTTAGAGGAAGCGATTTGATGGCGGATGGCCTCACCAAGGCCTTGCAAGGTCAGGCCTTTGTCAATTTCCTGGTCAACATTGGCCTCACTGTTTTGGAGGAGAATCAGGTGTCCAATGGAGGAGGAAATCCTGTGGCCAATGGGATTGCCTTACAAGCTTTGGTGGTGGGCAGCGCGTTGATGAGCTGTGCAGATGCAGCTCGTGATGAAGATGAGGACACTGTTGAAGCTTGGAACTATGTCTGGGCTGGAGCAGCAGTGTTGATGGCGATAGGAGCTGTGCAAGTGGGACGCACAGTTGTCAATGGCGTGAATGCCTGTTTGAGAAAGTTGAAAGCTGAGGAGCCAGTGATCGTGGTCAATGATCAGAGTGATAGTGAGGCTTCGAGTGCAGAAGTCAGGGGACTACCAACATCTTCGGATCGACTCAGGATTCGAAAGAGCTCTTCACGATCGGGCTCGGCAGCGCTAGCAGATGATGATGCTTGCGCTACGTCACGGCCTTCAACGAGACGATCGGGCTCGGCAGCGCTAGCAGATGATGATGCTTGCGCTACGTCACGGCCTTCAACGAGACGATCGGGCTCGGCAGCGCTAGCAGATGATGGTGCTTGCGCTACGTCACGGCCTTCAACGAGACGATCGGGCTCGGCAGCGCTAGCAGATGATGGTGCTTGCGCTACTTCACGGCCTTTGTCAAGACGATCGGGCTTGGCAGCGCTGGCAGATGATGGTGCTTGCGCTACGTCAGGGCCTTCAGCGAGACGATCGGGCTCAGCAACGCCGGCAGATGATGGTGCCTGCGCTACTTCACGGCCTTTGTCGAGACGATCGGGCTCAGCAGTGTCTGGGGATGGTGGCGTTAGTGCTGCGTCACGGCCTTGGACCCAACGACCCGGATCAGCAGGACCTCAAGATGTTGATGCAGTGGAACACGCTGCACCTTTGCTTGAGTCCCGGCCTTTGGACAACAACAGGTTTGATGCCACTTTGCAGCGGACATCTATGGCATCGAGATCAGCAGCATCGGATGAAGGTATGAGTGCTATATCACTGCCGAATGCAAAGCAGAGTGGCAGTGCAGCGCGGTTGGCACCACAGAGGGAAGGGAGCGCACTGTGGACTACTAGTGCAGCGTCCTCTGGAAGTGCCGAGACTACCCATCGAACTGCTGACGATGATAATTCAATGCTTTATATGACCTCCTGGAACCGGTTCCAACACCTGAACCGTGGTAAAGGTTGGGACAGTTCTATCATGTCCAAACATTACTGGGAGATGAAGCGTCATGGTGGAATGCCTTGAGCCTTTGACGCGTTTTTCTTGGAGACTCCTCCAACAAAAAGGGGGAGCCCGTTCTGATCACCGCCTTTCTTTAGGCATTTCATGTTCAAGTGGCAGAAAAGTGCCGTGTGTGTGAGTTGCTTGGGATCTGCGCCTGCCATCAAAGCTCAAGCTGAGCACAGTTGACTCGGTAACACCACCTCAGTGAAACGTGTCTGAGATTTGTGCGGGATGGGACTTGATGCTTCAGGAGGTAATGTATTGGTTAATGGTCAATTGTTGGTTGATGATGGTTAGCTAATGGTTGGTGATAAGCTGATATTCAACTAGTAATCAGTAGTTCCTATTGAAATTCCACCAGTCTCTAAGGGCAATTGTGGTGTTTTCCCTATGATAACTATTGAGCATCCACGATTCTTTCGGTGAAATCTGGGTGTCTTCATGAACCGCCCCACTTCACGATGAGGTCGTGGAGGGACTTGTTTGAATGGTCCATTGATAGCTAAGGAAATCCGCCAAATCCAGACCAAAACAGCTGAAAATGCAGTATCTCAAATATGTTTCAACACTTGTTGAACACCTTTGCTGAAAAGACCATCTGTTCCTTGCTTTCACACACGCCCAAGTGTCTGCAAAGCATGCAGCAGTTGGAATACGTGTGTAGTCCAAGGGGCCGAGACTGGCAAAGGTTTTCTTCAAATTGCAGCAGGACGACTCGACTTCTGCTTTCGCCTGAGCTGATAAATCATCCAAAAAGTCCGGAGAAAACCAGCATTGAACATCAATCAACCATTGCCTAGTTGATTGTTAGCGGGTCATTAACCCACAATCGACCATCAATTCACCATCAGTTAACCATCAATGAACCATGAATTCACCATGACCATTAACCATCAGTTTCATTCAGTTTCCATGAATTAACGATCAATCAACCATTAACTAACCATCTGTTCACAATCCATCAACCAAGAGTTAACCACAAAGCAACCATCACCGGTTGGTGGTTGAACCACCCCTATGAAAAGTATTAGTCCACCACCCATCTATGAATGATTACTAGGGACACATCTAAAAGATGTCAATCAGACCACCAAGCAGTAGTTGTTCAACCACTATTGTTGCTGATTATCCCCTATTATCAACCAGAATCAATGATCATAACCCCAATCAAAACCACCAAGCAGATCACTTCACCACCAAGTCCCCTCCCTTGAACCACTGGGGCACCGACCTCCAACCGTCCTCGTATGGCCGTGGCCATGGCTTCGAGCGAGGCATCTCCACCTCGAACTACGCTGACGCCCAGAACGGCCTGGCAGAGCAAGATCAATAAATCTCCGCAGGGTCGATGCTAGTCCCTTGGAGCTGGTAAATGGTTGGCAAATGGTTGGTGAATGATGGCTAATGATGGTCAATGATACTCAATGATGATTGATGATGGCAAATGGTTGGTGAATGATGGCTTCATGGTTGATATTCATGGTTAATATGCATGGTTAATATGGTCAATGTTCATGGTTAGTATTCATGGTAAATTGATGGTTAATGATGTTTAAATGAGACTTGCTCTGGTACGCTCTGGTAAACCTTGCGCTGATTGCATGGAAAATCCAACCTTGATGGCGGTTTGCCATTTTTTATCATAATTGTTGGCATCTAGGTTACTTCGCCAGAAAGGAACCCCTGCCCCCACAACCTTTCTGCCTTCCTGACCCCCTTCCAGTATTCTAGATTTTCGGATTCTCATGTATCATTTCTTAAGGTCGGGCGGAAGGAGGCGATCATTCTTCATTGTTTACTACAAACTTCATCATGATTGGTCATTCTATACATGGGTGTGTTCTATCCTGGGGAGGGTTGTGCTACCTGTCTGTATCAATTGGCATACATATTTTGGCTTTAATCTGAACATTTTCCCCCGGCTGTGGACAAAGTTGCTGGCAGCTTTCTGACAATTGTTCACTAGTTGAGAGCTTTCATTAATTGATTTTTGATTCACGTCCCTGGCCTTCTTCCTCACGATGTGAAGTTTGATGGCAGGCATGTCTACTATTGCAATTCTCGATTCCCAAAAGGAACTTTCAAGGGCGGAAACGTTTCCATGATGGCTACCGATCGTGCTCGATTTGCTCGCTTTTTTATCTCTCCCCCATGCGCTGGTAAGCAACCACAGCACTGGGATGTTTCTTTGTCAAGTATCTCCTGATCTGTCAGAACGATGCTCAGTGCCAGACCGCGGCAAGAGTGAACAAATGGCATATCCCCTAACACTGGCGGTTTCCCTATTGATAGTGACTAGGAAAACCACCAGTGTTAGGGGTACGCCATTTGTTCACTAGTTATTTGTTTCCCTATTGATAGTGATCCCACTAGGTACCCACATAGTTCTTCGGATGACTAGTCGGTACCACTGTAGACCTGGACAAAACCCCACTCGTCGCACATTGCTTCTCACTTTTCTTGACAGAAATTGGCAGCTGGCCGGTCAGGGTATTCCCTGGTACTGGTCATGGCTAAACATCCTATAGGAACAGTGTAGATCTCCTGTAGAACTCCTAGCTCTCCCAACGGAACTGGTAGAACTCCTGCAGCGCCAGCTCCCAACGCCGCCTGTTGACCCGTCTCCTGCGGAACTGCTAAGAGGACAGTTTCTCCTGCGCGGCTGCATACTGCATCTGCCGGGCCACCATGACCCAGATGGGGTGATGGTTCTTGCGGCTGGTAGTGATCAATGAATCATTTGATTCACCAAGAATCATGAATAATGATTAATCATGGTTAATCAATAGTAAAAGGATTATTAACCATCACTAACCATCATTCGGCAGTTGATGATTGTGAGCAACTGCTTAGACCGTTCATTGAGCATTATCAATAAACCAGGCGAATCATGGCTTGTCACTTCAGTGTATAATGCTATTCTATTTCCCAGGGCGTGTTCGATAAATCCTATGGGCAGACCTATTGCTGTAGAGATTATATACTGTACTTAAATCCATGGTCATAGTCATGGTATTACCCAAGGCATGTTCGATAAACCCTCATTGTAAACCATGACATCCCATGACCAACCAGCGCCACCATGATGCCATCACCGCTCCTCCCAGCAGCCGTAGTGCCACGGCAGCCACCACTGCCAGCCACCAGGCGAGGTCTCCAGACTCACCAACCTGTTGAGGCCAAGCTGTTCGCAGTACCGACATGACCTGCTTGCTGTTCGCTTAGCTTGGTGGATTTCGCCCCAAGAAGATGTGCTATGCCAAGCTATGCCAAGCTATGCCATGCCATGCCATGCTTAGTTGCCACGCATTGTTGGCACAGGCTATGCCATGCTTTTCACATGCTCTGCACCTCAATCTCCCGGCATCGCCACTCGTCTGTTGGTCTCACCGAGCATGGAACATCCAGCGTCTGCAGCTGGACCCCAGTAGCCTCATGGCTTGGCTGGGCAAATCTCACGTGGTGCAGTGGGGAATAACCATGCGGGCTTGAGGAGTTTAAGACTCATCGTTTATCATGTCTAAATGGCTTGGAATGGCTCCTAATAGTTCATGATGGTTGACCATAATGATTTGAAGTGGTTACTAGTAGGTTTGAGAATTGCGGTTAATGCTTCATTATGGTTGATATTGGATAAATTGGTGGCCAATGATGGTTGACCATCTTTAATGATGGTGTTACCTGGATGGTTGATAGTGACTCGTCTTGAGAGGTAAGCCTCTGGTGGATTAACCTGGCAACAGAAAATGACCCGTTGCCAATGGGTAAGAATGATCTCCAAAGATGGTGGATTCTAATCAACCAGAGGGTAGCGCCTAAAATTGCTGGATTCGCCTCTGAAATTTGGACAAGTATCCCTGGAAGAAAAACTATGAAATGTTGGGGGGAATCCCCGTAGGTCGATCAATTTCCCAAACAGGGGTATCCCAGCAAATCAACGAAAATGACCGCTTCTGGATTTGGGAATATGCCTGTTGATGGATACACCCCTTAACATCAACCTACAAACAACCTATGTATCTGCTAACCTGCGCCAGGCATCACCAACTGAACCCACCTCGCAGCCACCTGCGCCCCACTGAGTTCGGGTCATTTGCATCATCCCAAAAGCAGCTGCAGCCGATGTCATGGCGCATGGCAGTGCGCAGTGCCGGGTGTTGGCCGCAACCGTTGGGCAGTTTCTGCCATGGGTTGAAGCTGTGGGTGGATGACTGTTGAGCAGTCTACTGGTTGACTAATGATTCCATGGACTACTCTCAGTGCTCCACCACGCCCCGCATGGATAACCGGTGAGGTCGAGGGAATGGAACCGTTGCTTCGCGAAACAGCTGTTGAGCAGGACGTGGCCACAGATCCAACTTGCCTTCCAAGTGAGAGAAAAGGCTGCTGCAACTTTCATGATGCAACTTTCACTCAAACACCATGATTCACTCAGAGAAAAAGCAGAAAAAAACACGGAGTGACTCATGGTGAGACCGGGAGCAGGTCGTTTCCATTGCAGCGATCCTTTCTCCGCCAAAGAAATGATCTCGGAACCCTCCCGGCTCAGAACTCCGCGTGCCCAGGATACCTGCACACAGAACTGTGACTGGTGGCAGCTCAGCAAGGCACCCAACCCGTCCCCTGCCACCTGGGGTAGGGGATCACGTCTCGGATGTTTTCAATGCCCGTGGTCCTGACGGAAACGAAACTCGGAGATCAGGTTCTAGAGGCAGATGGCTGAAATGGATAAATGGATAGGTATATCATTTGGTAGACACCTTGATAGGTAGACAAATATTGTAGATATGTGCAAATTGTTACGACCTTTGAATACCTTTTCTCTGATTCGTCAACTAGACATCGCTTCTTCAGCATTGCTTCTTCACTACTCGACCTCTCGCTACATGAAACCTTGTGATACCCTGGTTTCAACCAGTCCGATTCACATCTGAGCTGCGGACAGCATGATGAGACGCTCAAATCCGAGACCAAAACCGCTGTGCGGCACGGACCCGAAACGCCGAAGGTCTCTGTACCTTTTCAGGAGAGGCAGGAAGCGCATAGGCAGGACATGAGCGCTACATCAGCTTCACATCCGCAGGGAGCACCACCAATAGTCCTTCGGTTCGAGGCCCATCTCCGTAATTCTCTTGTCAAGCACATCCAGCCTGTCGCGAGAAGCGGTTGAGTTGCGCAACTTGATCCAACTTCTTCCGGTGCCTTTGGCGATGCTAGAGTTGAACGCAAGGTTGTTTCAGCGCTCCAGAAAATCCAAGCACTGGATATGCACAGCCTGTTTTCCATCTTCTCAGAAACACATCTGTAGGCGTTTTCATTGTGTGATATGCACTTTGCAAGTCAACCTGGCTCTGCGCTTCAACAGGTGCACACATAACTGGCATTGCAAATGATACTACTGGCGAAAAATCTAAGAATCAACCACCAGTCAATCATTTATTGGCCATCATCGACCATCATATCCCGGATCCCTATGATTGTCAATTGTCATCGATCAAGCTGTCTTTTATCAGCAATCCATCATCACCACCAGTCAGATACTGGTTTGACCGAATGGTTATTGATCCAGAATACCATTGGCTGGTTATTTGTTGTTTGTTGTTGATCATCACCCCTGGTTTTTGCACTGGTGAGACTCATCACCAATTGGATAAGTTGGTGAACTGCTGTTCATAAACCCTCAACTGATACCATGTCGATATCATTTGGCGTCAAAAACACCCCTGGCTGTTCCCGAAAATGAAGAAAAACACCACCGAACCGTTGGGACATGAACTAGCCATTTTGGGTGATCTAGGGTGACTTGATCCAGCTGCCCTTGGTTCACCGATGCCCTGAACAAACCACTGCCATTGAGGAGCCTGGCCTCTCTTCACGCTGGGAGCCTCCAATCACCTGAAGCTGCTGCTGTGTCGGCTGTGTCACCCTTCCTGTGAACCCACGAGGGTTGTGATGGTGCATTTCTATGGGGATTTTCTATGGTGAATAGTGGATGATAGTGGTTTATAGTGCCTGTCTTGTAGTTCATTCGTTGAATATCAATGGTTTTACCATAAACCATCTTGCTCTCCCAAGCACATAATTCGCGTTGTCGAGTAGATAGACTCCTGATCGAATCTTGTTTTGTAGAGTTCTTCAGCTCAAAAACATCTAGACATCTTCATTTTCCATCCAAAAAATCCCCTATCTACTCCCGGATATTTGTCTATCAACGTACGTGCACGTCTACATACCTGCTGGACTGGTGTGTATCAGCCCCTGTAGACTTGGGTGCTGGCCTCCCCGATGGCCGGTGCCAACACGTCCATCGCCGCCACGGTCTTGTCGTCCTGCAGATTCGCCAAGGTCCACAACTGGTGTTAGCCCTGAAGTGGTTGGTGCTTTGCATTTTGTGGAGGCCACCATGTTGAGCTACATTTGGGAGGCTACAGAGTTGGGATTTGCCTCAAGTAGTCCCAAATCTACACTTTGAGATGCTTGGGGGGTACGGTGTAACAGCATTTCAGGCCCATATGCATGGCCAGGAACACCCAGCCCCTGGTGCCGCGTTGGTGCCTCGTTGAGCCTCATGTAAAATGCCTTGATGTCCTCGGTAGCGTCACGCTTCAAGCAGCAAAACAGCCAAGAAAGTCAGCGAAGAGTTCTAAGATTCTAAGCCTGCGACCTTCGGGTAGTTGTACAAAATCACCGGCTTCTTGTAAACCTGGTGCATTTTGACAGGCCCGGACCGATTTGTTCACCAAATCGGCCAGGACATTCCCAGCCAGACCATCCCAAACCTTCAGTTGAGTCAAGTTTGAACCCCGAAATTTCTCCATCTCTCCCAAATCTCGGACCATGATCCAAATCCCATCCTCCAAAAAAAAAATCCCTCCCAATTCCCATCATGATCCATCCTGCCCCCCATCTTTCCCCTGCTTCGAATCCATGGGCGACGACCCCACGGGGGAACTCCATGGGACGAAGGTCGCCTTCTCGGCCAGATAGCGCTCGTGCTCGGAGCCCAGGTCGATTCCCCACTCCACTGGCACCTCGCGCCATGCGCCAGCACCCCCCCCAACGACTGCCCAGATTGAACCAGTGATTTCTTTAGAGGGGTAGGGGTAGGAGTGATTTTAGATGGCTGGCCGTGAATTTTAGATGGTTGACTGGCACAGGTGATTTTGGATGGTTTGTTCCCAGAGGTTTGTTTATTCAGCTTACCGACCATGGGGTGAACTACCACGGGCCACCCAGATCCCTGCACCGCACCTGGAAGCCAGCTTTCGGAGATTCGGCCTGTAAGACCTTGATGGCCTGCACAACAGGGGGCAACCACCAAGGAGGACTTCGGGGTACCGATTTCGTAGGAGTTGGCTACAAGAAAATCACAAGGAAAGTGGCTCATTTCTCATCATGTCTCATCTGGGTGGGGGGTTCCTGGCATTTTTCCTGTAATTCAGCTGGTTGACTCTTGAGTTATCAGGACTAAGGGTATATCCAACCAATATGTCAAGCTGTACTTCAAGCTCCACATATCTTGATATATCCCGCATCTTGGTTACTTCTAGACGACCTGCACCTGCGATACAGCCCCACATCTTGGGCCGACACGTGTAACCCTGGCCTCGGTGTATGTTAGACGAGCAAACGGCTCGGCCAACAAATTCTCCAAGCGCTTGATCAGCCTGAGCTCCGGCAGGCACATCTGGTGAGCGGTTGGCAGTGAACCCATGAACCATGAGGTCGCCATGTGAATCAACCATGATCAACCACCAATTAACCATCATGAACCCAGTAAATTCACCATCATGATCCATTATCAGCGAGTCATTAGCTAATTCTGGATTACTCACTATTAGTTTATTATTCGCTGCTGAGTCATTAGCTAGTCATGAACCATCATGAAGCGTGAATTTAGCATCAATAAACCACTAACAATCATGAATTGACCGTTGACAAGCCATTCTTAAGCATGATCAATCATTTCATCAGCCAGCAATCAACCGCAATAAACAACTATGATATTTATCAAGCCACCGAATTTGGGTGAAACAGATGAGACCCGCCAAAGAAGACAAATGCAAATCTGAGATCATCTGAGCTTCTAACCCTTTCTCAATCTTGTCATCAAAAAATTCCAGGTCCTTCAGAGAGGGAGTGGCATGGCCCCGGATTCTCCTTTGTAGGATTCTTGCACTGTCGTCTACTTCAAGAAGGGCAATGACATTGAAAACTAGCCTTGAAATCTGACGAGCTAGAAACGGATACTGACTTTACAAATTCGACAAATTTACTTCTCTGGTCAACGGGATGCTCCGGACTGCAAGTTTTCATCGGAATCTGGTTTCCCCGTCCGCACGGTTGTGCACCATGGCATATTTCACGCAGTACTTCAAGTAGTCCTGTGCATGTTCAAGGAGAGACGAGTCTGTCAAACCCACACATATCGGCACTGCCTGCAATGTGATGGCTACCCTCAGCTCCAGAAAATGACGATGCTGGAAAGATCACTGGTTCTAGTTTGTTGCAGCACCCCGACTTGTTGGACAACAAACACCACTGCAGCGTCAGGGGCGGCCTCCGCAAGGGTCATATCATCGAAGATATCCGCAAAAGCCAGCTCCGGTTCAATCATCCAAAACTCGGCCAAGTGCCTGCCGTTGCAGTTTGTCCATGGTGATGCCTACAAGAACCATCCAAGAATAAGCATTGTTCATAGGGACACCATGGGAAACCAAGTATAGGGGGTTCACCCCATTTTTGGGCCCAAGTATTCTTGACTGGTGTTTAAGCCTTGGATCTAGTGTTGCTCAACCATGCGCGGTGGGCCCCCAACCACTAGTAACATCTTAGAACTGTTGCTTTGCAAGTAACTTCGCTTAACTATGACCACTTAACGAGCCTTGACTAAGTACCAGCTGTTAGTTCACCACTTAACGAGGCTACCAGAGATGGGGACCTCCAACAGCCCCCCAGCTGTGAACATCGAGCCCCATCCCACAGCTGCAGTGCCTGGAGGTGTGACTGTTCTCTGCCCTGAAGGTTGGACCAAAAGTGTAGACCTGCCGTGGCCGTGGCGGGGGGGGGGCCCCCCCCCAGTGGTCGGCCTGACAGCTCCGTTTTGGGCAGATTTTTCATGCTGAGTTCATGGGTGAACTGATGGTTGGCATGAAAAAATTCATGGGGAGCTTGTGGGGTGAAATCATCATTCAGGGTGAATTGATGATGGATGATCGAAATATCTGGGTTTTGATGAACCATGTAGTAGTGATCCTCAATGTGTTTTCATGGTTCTCTAACCGGCTCATGGTGAAACAACCTTTCGGCATCAAGGTTCAACCACCGCAACTTCGGTCCAACAAATTGAGGCACTCAGAAACCAACGGATCAGCAGTGCCATGGTGGGCTACAGGTCATCCATTTCTCGGTGCTTCGAACCGGAAGCTACGAACGGTTCAGGTGACCGGAAAACACGATGGACTCCAACCCATACTCACGCACAGAATGGGTGACTTGGTGTTCAGTTTTAATTTGCCATTAGTTAATCACAATTTAATCACAAAGTACTTAATTATCAATCGATCAACAAGTTTACTATTCTAATTGATAAACCAACCTTTAGTCAAGCATCAATCATATTGATTGACCACTATGATTCACTCGCTAATTGTCAAATAAGTGGAATAACTAATTAACAACTGATGGATAACTATTCTACCTAGCATTTGGCTGTGGGTCAAAACCCTTAGTCCCCCCGGTTCCCCTATCATTAACCATTGTTTCCCTTATTATTGCTGGTCATTATCCCCCCTTATTGGCTGGTTAAGAGCTTGACCCCTAGCCATCTGGTCAGAACACCGCAAGTATCTCCGAATCACTTCCCCTTTAAAAGGCCTGGCGCCAAGGGATCGCCCAGCGCCCTCCCAACAGCCAGGCCCTCCGCCTTGGACAGAGAGCAGCAGTAGTTCTCCACAGATAGCCTGAAGTCACGAGGCACCGGGAGAGAACCAGTCGCAAGCAATGGTGAGTTCTAGCTGGATAATGGTGAATTGTAGCTGGTTAATGCTGAATTCTAGCTGGTTGATGGTTGATAATAATTAAGTTGATTATGGTTTAAAATAAGTTGATAATGGTTGATAATAAGTTGACTAGTGGTGAGTTCTAGCTGGTGGTAAATGAACTGGTCAATGGTTGACAATAGGTTGATGGTTCATGATGGTTCTAGCTGGTTGATGGTGATAACAAATGCTGAACTAGCTGGTCGATGTCAGCCAGTTACCCACCCAAAAAGGGGTTCACATCTCAGCAGTTGGACCACGAGCCGGCCATGGCTATGGGGTGTGAACACAGCCAGTAGGGTACAGGCGACCCACTCATCAAACACGACCCAACTGTTGAAATGATCTGCAAAAACGGACAAGTTTTGCATGTGGAGCATCACCTATCGCACTAACTCTGCATCACTTTTAGTCATGCTTGAAAATTGAGGTACACAAGGTACCAAACAAAAGTTGCATCCTTGCAAAACATGGTTGACAGTGTCAATTCCTATGGTTGATAATGCTTATGAATTGCCAAACGGTTAATCTAGCAATGGATACTGTGGTGATGCTCCGGCCACAGCGGCTCTAAGGGCATGGCTGGCCGCTGACCGTCAAGTAGGCAGGCTTCTGGAAGAAGTCTTTGGAGTAATCAAACTGCGCGAATCGGAAAAGCTGGACAGTCACTCAGAAGTCATTCCTACAGTAGAAACTAACCGTTCTAAGTGAAACGAAGAAAACGACCAAGGAGGTCAACAGGTGGTAGAACCACTGTCAATCACTCAGAAAAGCCTTCGGACAGCACATGGCCTTTGAAAACAAAGCTGCAAATGGCTTTTTTCTAAGCTGGCAAACCCTGGAAACGAAAGACAAAACTCAAATGTTGATGTTGTATTCTGTCCTGTTGGACCTGTTGGACATGCTGTTTATACCTCTATTGGTTATATTGGTTTAGCATACTCCCTGAACAGCTTGGAACTAGCTCACTTCAGCGCACCTTGCCGTTCACCATGGGGAGGGGCTTGCCGTCTTTCTCAGCATCTGCCATCATGGTCGTTACCTGGAACCTCAGCAGTTGGTCACGGAATTTTCCACTGCAGAGATGGACATATGATATAACCCCCTTGGGGTAGTTGCTAACCATGGTTACTTGTCAGTTACTAGGTGGGGATGAGCATCCAAGTACCAGGCCAGAATTTTCCAGCTTCGATTGTTTGCAAAAACCGTTGACTTGTTCGGTCGTTCCACATGTTTTCTATTCCTGACAACTAACTAAAGTTTATGTTGTTCACAAAAATTACCTTTTTTGGAAATAGCTATATGTATTCATTCACAATAGGGCGAAATTCGTGCGGTTCCTGCAAATCGACCACCATTACAAAGTCTGCATGCAAGCGGCATCTCTCCAGCACCCTCACAGTCCGCAGCCGTGATCAGGGGGGTATGAACCTGGTCCGGCCATGATCATGGCGGTTTTGCCGCAAAGACGGACTGACCATGCTTGATGGGATGGTAATGATGGAAGGCTTGATCATGATGACAAATGGTGATCAACTGCTGATGATCGGTAAGGGTTGATAACGATTGATAATGCTGATTCATACTGGTTGATGGTGGAGATGTATATGAGAACAACCATCTGAATTTCCATAAGATGGTGTACAGTGTACCCAGAAAAGTTCATGGAAGAACTTGCGATCGTCCTGTGGCCTCAAATGTGCTCAAGCCGCCCTTGAACAGTCACTATGCAGCATACTTACCAGCTGACTGATGTGCCAAACACCGGCGCTGTTTCTCGATGCTGAGGCAGCCGGCATACAGAAAACCGTTGGACCTTCCGCAGTGATCGCAACAATGGTTGGAAATTGGGACCCAAAATTCCGAGAAATCAGTCAGCACTAAATCTTGGGACGTGAAATCGTCTGAAAAAATCGAGCAACACTAAATCTTGGGACATCTTGGGGCAAATCCTCTGAATGCTTGTCCAAACATGGTCTTCTTGGGAGGGTCGCTTGGCATGGCACCCTGAAACGCCGGCCTAAAGAATTCATGTGTTGCTTGGGCAAGAGCTGCACGAACACGCGCAACCTTTGGCATGGGATGACTCACCGTGGCAACCCAGTTGTGCGGAAAAACCACCAGGTCTAGTTGGTTTGCCTGTGAAAACTGGTGGTTTGAGCTTCCAAGTTTTGTTTACCGAATTTTGAAAGCCGGGACTTGCTAGACAAATCCTGGCTCAAATATATTTGTTCACACAGCATCTCAAGTGGATTGAACTTGTGAAACAAATCCATCTGCCTTCGTCTGTTTTTCATGAAAATGTCGGTAGATTCAACTCGCTACGTGAAGGTATCAAGCGTTTGCTTCGTTCAAAGTGAAGAACTGGGTGAGGCACGCTACCAATCAGATTGGACCGCGGTCGCAAATGTGCAATGGATCGTAAGAACCTGCAGCTCAGCGTGCCGGAGGATGGCATCCAAAAAGTGCTGTCCCCCGAAGCATCCAGGGTCTCCCTGCGGATTAATGGACAATTTGGGGGCTCTTCTGGGCGCCGCAACCCGCAGGCACATGGAAGCTGGTTGCATGAACCAACCCATGGATCAACTTCGCCCAAAAAACCGTGGCCGAGGTCGAGACTCGTGGCTGTGGCCTTTCTTGGACAAGGGATAGTCCTCTCCAGTCACTCGGGGGTGTAGCTGTCTGTCGGCATAGGCCCGTGCTTAAGGCAAAAACTCTTAGATTTTGGGGGGTACAAGTGGGGTACAATTCATTTACATTCATTTACGGATACCCAGAAACCCAGTACCAATAAAACGAGCAAAACCTCCAGCAAGCCAACAAAACCAGTGACTTGCACAGAGTTTTTCACATCATGCATCGCCAATTCTATCGTATTTGCTGTGTCCAGTGGGCCTCTCCAACCTCTCAGGGCACTCCTTCGCATCAACTCCTCCAAAGAGGACGACTTCTGTGCCAGCCTCCTGTCGCCCAAAGGATACACTTTAGGCATCTTGAGGCCGAGCCGGGTAGACGAAAGCGAAGGGTTTGCAGATTAAAAAAGCAGAATCGACATGATCTAAAGATATTGGCACGAGGGTAAGGATCAGAGCCAGCATGGCGATGGTGGTGGTCGTGGTGGTGATGATGATGATGATGATGATGATGATGAGAATTGTTGACAACGATCTTGTTCCAGGGCAATCATGACCGAAGGCCAGCCGAAAGGAAGGACCGGAGGATCGAACCTTACCCTTACCCCAACACTCTATTACGAGGTGAAGGGGGGAAGTGAAGGAACGTGTGATAAACTACGCCTTTGGGCACAGGTCTAGCTGCAGCATCGCTAGAGCAAAGGTAACTCAACTAGCCATCGCTGGCTGTCCAGATTAACGTGGTTGATAGTACTTTATAGTAGTTAATGATGGTTCATAGTGCTTAGTAATGGTTGATAAGTGATTAAAAGTGCTTGATCGTGGGTTGATTTGGCTGTTGAACTTTGATGGAACTTCAATGCTTGGGCCGATTCCCCTGGAATCTGAGTGCAACATTTATGGTTCGGATGTGGGGTTCAGGAAGGTTGATGATAATCATGCTTGATGCAGGTGGGTCAAAGATGGTTAATGGTGGAAGCTATTTCCCCTCTTGCAAACTAACCTGGAAGCTGAAAATCACCATTTTCATGGGTAAAACGGTAAAACTATGATAAATCATGGCTTATAATTATAATACTTTCATATACTTTCCAGGTTAGGGACTGCCGGAGTGTACATCCATTGTTCGCAGCGCGCATCTCTGAGCTGAAAAAACGAACCCACGCCTTGACAAGCAGCTCAACTGCTTGATTCTTTCCAGGAGACGTTACGATCTGCGCAGCGAAACGAAAGAAGCGATCTTGGTCGACAGAGCTTTAGGCTTAGGGTTTATGATGGTTTGTGGTTAGGGTTTATGATGGTTTATGGTTAGGGTTTAGGGCTTCCAAATGGTCTAAATATACTGATTCAGCTTGGCTCACCACATGTTCGAGAGAATGACCTACGGTTGCACAGCATTGCTGAAATTCCCAGCGCGTCAATCTCGCCCACCTCGCCGATGCATTTCATCGAAGCTCCAGTTCCAACTTTGCCCTTCAAACCTTGCTGGCACCGTCACCAGAGACTGCTTTTTTGTGCAAAACAAATCACACTCCTGGACTGATGATCTTTCATACAATGGTTAATCCATAGTTGAATGGATCGACAGAATCATGGGAGCCCTTTTCACGCCAACTTACGGCTGCTGTGTGAAACCTGAACTGTAGAAAGCGCCTTGTCCTTGACCTCTTTGGTCAAATCATGAGGCTGTTGCAGGATCATCTTAGAACCTCCTTCTTCTCTTCTCACTTTGCCCTTGGACAGATGTGGACCCAGCTGCAAACAGATCCTTCACAATCTGCGGAAAATCCTCACGATGCTTCAGCTCGTCTTGTACGACCTTTGATGCTTCTCCATAAGACTTGCACGCATCTTTCAACCGCTGTAGATCTTTCAAGATCGCCGCCTCCGCGATTGCCACGAAGTCTTTGTCATTGATCATGTCCTCTCCAACATGCACAGCCCTGCTAGCCTAAAAACGCAACATGAAAATGCTGGACCATAACTTGGGATCTGCATGAGGCGTGACTCCATATTGGTGTTTCTGAGATTAGGGTACCCCAGGTACCCCGAAATCATCCAATACAAAGCATTCACTATAAATTATAAACCAACAATTTTTGGCGGTCCCAATTTTCAGAAACCTCCATATGTTACTGATGTTTCAACTCACAGTGATGGTTTCCGCACTCGTTTCGCTGCACAAGGCAGCCCATGTCAAGACCTGGGACCTTCACCGGTGAGCGGTGGGGGGAGCCCTCCCCTGTCCTGCAACACTTCTGCCAGGATGCCAACCACTCCGTTGACTTGCCAGCGATGAGCCAGGTCAAGAGCTGCCAAGACATCTGGAACTGCCATGGGTTCAAGGCGACTGGAACAGGTGTAGAGAGTCTCCAGGAACAGCACAAGGGCGCTGCTGCTGGTGTCTCTCACTTCGATTTCTCGGGTTCCACCTTCTCTCATAGGTGACTGGAGCATAGCTCTTAGCACAGGAGAGGCCTCGACCAACACCAGGGAATGGGCTGTCACCGGCTTGTCAGCTGCTTGGAAAGTCACATCGTGTGATGACGTTGAATCCAGCACACGTTCCCACAGATCCACCACGCTCTTGTCGACGCTGACTTCGTGGCGCTGGTTTGACAAACTTTCCACCGAAGCGATGGTCATACGATGCTTGGCTTCAGACAGGAGATCTCGTGGAAATGACGCGTGCTTCCGTTGATAAGCTGTCTTCATCCAGACCGTGATTAAGCTGAAGGCCGAGTGTCCCGCCAGAGAAATTTGGACCTCCTTCGCTCTGACTTTGGAACTCAAAACGTCTGGCAAGGTTCGGGTTGGATCAGCACCATTGCGGACAAGCCACTCGATGATGTCCACATATTTTTTGTTTTTCTTCTTCACCAGCCGATAGATCGCCATCATCAGGGGAGTCATTCCTGGATCAACCGGATGGGCTTTGTTCCAATCGATTTTGGCGACAGGAAGCTTTCGCAAAGTCTCTAAATCAGCTTCCTCCAAAGCAGCCCAAACCACATGCTGCAGGTTGTCTAGGGCTGCAAGCGGCATGGCGTGGTGAATTTTGGTGTGCAGCTGTGCTAACTCATCTGCAGGATGCCTCTGGGTGCGTGCTCAACAACAACGTGTGTCTGTGTTTGTCTATGTTTGCTAGCAATTTTGCACGGGGCACTGTTAGGAATGTAACCCTACGAACATCTCGGGTCCAAGCACTCAGAAGGCTGCAAAACGCAAAGCTGTGGGTTGTTGGATTCCAGGTCACCAATTCGGACGCAAAATCTTCACCATCGAAAAGGGCAGAAAACAACGAGCCGCTGCGCAATCACAACGAGCCGCACAGCTGAGGGTGTCACTGTCAAATCCCTTTGCACCGGCCGCGATCACCACCTGCGATGTTTGATCAAGGGGAAGCAGAGTCAAGGAATCATCCTGAGCTCTAAGCATTTGAAGCTGTGAACTGAGTTGGCATCGCCAGCTCGATACCTGGATGTCCAGAGGGATGGAGCCGTCATTCAGTTGGATGAAGTAGAGCTGGCCTTTGTCCGCCTCGGGTGGTGGCGTCAACAAGGTCTATAAGCTGCTTCATAAGCTGCTTCATTGGCTGGTGGATAAGCTAGCTAAACTCGACCATGGGATCATCATGATCTGTGGCTCACAGGGGTTAATTGACGCTGAATTCAAGAAAGTAAGTAGAGTAAATACACGTTTTGTATACCAAGGAAAGAGTTCCAACCACACCAGCCAGCGATGATGTTTCCCTTGCTACCTGAACACAGATCTATAGCGCTCAGTCATAAGCACCGGCCTCTCTGACTGTCTTCACCCACCCGCAGATACTGACCTCAGCATTGGAAGCAGCACGAAACTTCAGGATGAACTGCAGGTTGAAGAAATGCCATTCATCCCCTGCTGAGTGTACGATGAGTTAATTGTTCGACAGATTTATGTGTCACCAAGTCCGTCCTGCAATTGAAAATGCCTCCTGTCTCAACTGCTAAAACCCATGAGAATTGGGAGGTGGAAACAACCCCGGAGGTACGTCTCAAGCGGACAAACAGCGATGCACGGTCAACCGAACTGCGTCAGTTGCAACTCACAGCACCAGGTCCCACAGCATGCGTCTACAGCCGCGGAGCCTCCCAACTACTTGTGTCCTTCAACCTGATTTCTAACGATTCCGCTTTGGAAGGCCTTGCTGGGGTGCTTTGGATTAGAAGCCAGCCTGCGCTAGCCAGCCTTGCAAATGATTCGATTTGGATGGTTGGGAGGGCCGTTGTGATGGGTTGGGGGTGCATTCGTAGTGAAAGCCTCGACTGGTATCAACAGAAGCTGGCAAAGATATATCAACTGAACTACAACAATCTTGGCTGATCAAACACTTGATATCATTCTGAACAATACTTGGATGTGCAGTTGGGGTTGGGATATAACCCCCTGGTAATCAAACCCATCATAGAGCGGCCGAACGAGCATCTAGTTCACCACGCTGAGCAAGCAGAAAAACTCAGGCCGAACATCCACCAGCTGCGGACTTTCTGAGTTCTGCCAGCATTTCGTTGGAACCCTCCTGGTAGCTCCCAACCGCTCCCCCAGCAGTGACAAGTTGGGCTAAAACTCCAACTCCCAACTCCCTACAGCTTTTAGTTAACCCTAGTCAAGTCAGTTGTAAATCAACTTCCTAGTGGTTAGTTGTAAATCAACTAACCCAAGTGGTTGGGTGCCCACCATGTACCCCTGGCTCCAAGTCGTCGCTCCAGCCAGGCCGCCTTTTGACCCACCATGGAGGTTCCTTTGTCTTCGGCCGCCACGATGCGCTTGATCTCCGTGCGGCCACCAACACAGCTGCTATAACCTGGCGCTGAGCCCTGCGATCCAAGGTGGCCACGAGTCTCTTCAGGTAAAGATCTGCCATGATTAAGGAAGGTTGTGGAGGAAGGTTTATTGTCCTATAATCACGATTGATTTGTGTAATATTATTCACTTAACCTCCAGGTAAAGTTGATTATTAACCTGATCTCATTGAATCAAAGGTTCGTTGGTTCACAATAGTTGCCAACCATGAATGCTCATGATTAATGGTGGTCAATAAGCTGATAATCAAGGCTAGCAACGGCCAATGGTTCATCATGCTTGCTGGTTTCTTAGAATGGGCAGGGATTGCCGGCAGTCCGACTCTTTCAATTGGAATCCCTGGAAGTGCTGGATGGTTGGTAGATTCCAGACTCAAGGCAAGTTTCAAAAGACCTAACTCAGCAAATCATCTGTCCCCTGTCTATTGATATCCACTCACGCTTCTCCACTTGCAAAAACTCCAACCTCGAAATTCCAGCAGGACCCCAGGCTGGATCAAAACAAGCGAAAGCTGGCAGATGGTGCTTTCTCAAGTCATAGGGGCACCCCTGTTTCTCATCCAATAGGAATCATTTACATTAGTAACAAGCCAACCATTGCTTGGGGGTCCCTTATGCCTTGAGAAACCTCAAATGGTTTGTTGGTTATGATACCTATTATCAACCATTTTTCGTCATCAATAACCCTAAATAGTAATCATTTATACCAACAAACCAACCACTTGCAACATGCCGGCTGTACGATCCACCATGGTAGTGGGCGCTGTGACCGGAGGCGGTTCGGCGGCGGCTTGCACTGCTGCTACCGGTGCAGCAGAACCGGCTGCCACCTCACGGCGCTGGAGCGCCATAGCTGGGGATTCACCGTGAAAGAATGGGGGGTTGGTTAAAGATGGCATGATTCATGGAGCTGGTTGTATGATTCATAGTATGATACTTCAAATGGATGGTCAATTTTTTGCAGTCAATGTGATAGTTGATAGTTCAAGTAGTGATTAAAAGGATGGAGAATATGGTGGGAGCAGTATCAAAGTTCCTACTGGTTCATAGTCGCATTGAATCAGCGTTCAAGCAGCGAAAAGGGAAATCTCACGCCTTGGGAGCGCCAGATTTGGTGCCCTTCACAAAGTCAAAGCCAGATGCCGCCTGGGCACAGCCAGTCCCCCTGCGGTGCTGGCTTTCCGATTGTGATGTGCAAACTTCAAGACAGGTGACACATCGCCGAAGGGAAAAAAAACAGCTGCTTTGCAACTTCCGTTTCGAAGAAGAATAGCCAAATTCTATGAACACTTCGCTTCACTTCATCAAGCATGAGATATTTTGATGTGAAAAGGCGTGTCTTGATCCCATAGTCATAACCCTGCACTAGTCTTTTGCTGTTGGGATGTTCACTTACTTGAACTTTTTTATGGTGAAACTCTTGACCCATCCCCATAGAAATAGCTGACGTTTAGCTGTTAGAACTAGTCATGAATTGGGCTTCACATTAGTTTGATTACTTGTCACCTATGAAAACTGGTTGCTTTTTACTATTACTCAACCATCATACTTGGTATATTTCCCATTATATACCATTAAGCAGCTGGTCAACCATTGGTTGGTTGGTTCGTAGTTACCTAGCTTGTCAACCATAGTTATGAATAAGCTAATTGACCATTAACAACCTTTGATTTTCCCCACTATATTAATCTACTATATCAACCATTTGACAACCTGTCATTTAACCCTATTGTTTGACCCTCTTATCAACATTCTTAACTATTTGTTACTATCCCATATAACCCTATCATGAATATCAATTAACCGCTATCATCCCATTGAATATGAACTTGAACGATTGTTACTGACCCTAGTCTGCATCCCTATGTTGAACCCCATTACCA
Organism: Symbiodinium kawagutii; assembly: GCA_009767595.1. Lineage (NCBI taxonomy): Eukaryota > Dinophyceae > Suessiales > Symbiodiniaceae > Symbiodinium > Symbiodinium kawagutii. Next base: position 688,613 of record VSDK01015795.1, read on the forward strand.
TATAATTTGCAGTAGTAACCATTAAGAACCTAGTATTTCACTAGTTAATCTCCGTATTGATTACTATTTGATTGATCTACTAGTTGACCCTATTTTGAACTATGTGTTAACATGTATTCACATGATTAAATCCCTATCATTAGCCTATTACTGCTCCATTAACCCTATTATTAGTTAACATTAAGATGATTAACTACTCGCCAATTATTGGCGATTATGGTTGACTGACAGCATGCTTTCCATCCTTACAGGCACTCAAATGTTTCATTGATGATTTCATTCCTTAGCCTTCCCTAGCTCACCCCCCATTCAACACCCCCCCCCTTAAGAACCCTACAACAACATCAACAACCCACATTTAACCCATTCAACTACCAATTATTGGTAACCATTATCAATCACAACAAGCGTAAACCCAATTATGGTAGTAATAGGCAGGTTAAGAATTCTTGCCATCATTATATGGGTCAAATTATTACCAGTGATGTCATACATTATCCCTACCATATAATGCTAGTAGGTACTACTAGGTTTAATCATTACCGTATAATGGTGATTGTTACCAAATAATACTTATTATTACTACCATATAATGTAATTAGACCTTTATTATTACCACAATTGGCTGTGGGTCAAACATCATTAGCCATTGTTTTCCCTAGTGTTGTTGGTTATCCCCTAATAGTTGGTTGATGAAATTAACTCATAGCCATATCCCCTATGGTATATCCAACTATTATCAACCATATCCAACCACCATTATCCTATAATTCACTATTATGCATTAACCATATGCCTATTAACTATCATTATCTATTAACCAATCATCATCCAAGTATTACTATAATATATCATCATATATCATCATGATCTTAACCATATGGCTATATTAATTTCAGCCATTATTGTCCTATAGGATGAACTATTATTATCCTATAACCATTATCATATAATTATTATGGCTATTTTACCACCTGGCAGTGGGTCAAAACCCCTTCCCCCTGGTTCCCCTACCACTAACCATTGTTTTCCTTGTGGTTGTTGGTTATCATCCACCATTATTGGTTGGTTAATATTGACCCATAGCCACCTAGCTGGTTGGCTCTCCCCATGCCACGATCCGCGCTGATCCGCACGCCTCCGTGGCCAAACAGGTGCCCAACCAGCGCGTCGTGGCACGTCCCAGCGACGAAACCAGCCCCTGGAGGCACAGCTCGCGCAGTGGCGCTTTGGCGCCGCGGTGCCCTGCTGGGGTTCGCTACGGTGCCCGGTGAAGGGTCACCAACACGTGGGTTTTTCCTGAGTTTTTCGTATGTTTTCACATGGTTTTCGTATCTTTTAGCATGTTTCAAGCATCAACTGGCTTGGTTCGTGGGTAAAAGTGGCATGTTTCTCAGCAACTGAGATGTGTCAGCTGCGTTGGTCAAGAATTCATGGCACCCACAGCGCTGTTACAGCGGACCTGCTGCTGGAAGCAGTACAAGGAGATGCTGGCAGCCACATCCGCCAGGGTGAAACGCTGCCCCACCAGGAAGACCTCAGATGCAACGACCGCGAAGATCCCATGGGTCGTCCATCCGGGGTCAATGGTTCCGGAGCATCGGTGCCGGGTCGAACCAACGAGATGAACCTTGGCCACCAGACCTTGGGTGTCGCCATTCTCATCTTTTTTCAGATTTTGAACATGGGTGGTTTCTCAAGCCAGAGGCAACCAATTTTCTGGTCACCAAACTTTGCAAATAAGCCAATAACCTGTACAAGCTTCCTGAAAGCTCCATGTCCCTTCGGACAAAGAGTGTTCCACAAAAGTCTCAGAGCCTTTTGCTAAGCTCAATCGCCTTCTTTAAGGGGAGAAACTCGGGCTTTGGACATGGCATATGGCAAGGCATAAGGAAGCACGATGTTTCGAAGTCCCGCTTTCCAGCCAGTGGTAGTGTACATGCTTCCCATGAAAGAACTCATCTTGACCACTTGCTCTGCTGCAGCTTTACGATCAGCCTCGTACTTCTTCAATGCATCAGGGTCTTTGGCTGCCAAGTAGCGACCCAAACGCCAAGCATCCATGACTGCCATATTGGCACCCTGGCCCATGAAAGGCGCAGTGGCATGTGCAGCGTCTCCGATCAAAGTCACCCTCTGTTTGGGAGAGACCCAAGTCTTAAGAACTGGCTGAGTGTAAACTCCCCAATCGAAGCACATCTCGGCATTTTCGATGGCAGCGTGAAGTGTCTCATGCTTGGGGGCTACTTTGGTAGCCAACTCTTTAAGCTCTTCCTTGACGATGGTTGAGTCCCATTTGTCACTAATGAGCTCTTCGCTACGCATCATCAGCGCGCAAACATCATGGCGCTTGTCTCCAGCACCTGCAGTCCAATCCATCACGTGGTATCCTTTTCCGTCCACCGTGCTCCAGTTCACATGCATCTCAGCGGGATTCGCGCGAATGGGAACGGAACTGACGGAGTAGAGCAAGCGGAAACCTGCATGTACAGGCTCGCTCACATCAAAGAGCTGCTTCTTCACCATGCTGTGAATTCCATCGGCACCCACCACAATGTCGGCCTTCTCAACCTTGCCGTTGGCAAATGTGAGCGTCACCTCCTTGTCATCCTCAGTGATGCTCTCCAACTTGTGACCAAGGAAAATCACCTCTGGAGGGAGAGACTCGACTACCAGTTGCTGAAGGTCCTGTCGCCGAATTAGGCCTCCTCCGGGGCCTCCGAAATCTCCCAGGTCAAGTTCTGGCAGTTCCTTACCGTCACTCCAAAATTTCGCGGTTGGTGGACGATTGGCCAGGGTCAGAAACTTCTCCTTCCAGGTTGGCAAAATGAACAAAGCCGTGTTTCAAAACCATTCAATGGAAACTTTCAACAAAAGATCATGGGACAAAATCACCTAGACTTCAAAGAACTCATACTATTTCTTTTCAGCTCCTTCAAACCAAGCTTTTCTAGAATCTCAATGGACTGCTGAATGCCCAAAGAGCCACCACGGGTCTTCCATTCTTCCCAGGCTTCGTACAGCTTCACCTCCACTTTGCCTTCACCGTACTGGGTCAGGGTTTTGGCTAACACCAAACCACCGATTCCAGACCCCACAATCGCAACCCTCGTTGCCATGGCTCAGCAACAAATGGAGCAGCTTGCCGCTAGCTACACAAAGAGAAAACTTGCCACAGCAGAGGTGCACAAATGCACAAGGGTCACACCACTTGAAGTATTCATGATAAACAAGCATAGAAGATTTATAAGTGGTGGTCTCAAGTTCGCTTAAAGTGATCATCTTCACAATTGGAAGAACACAAAACAAACATTTGGCGAGCACAGAGCATTCCAGGAAAGGGCCTCATCATCCCAAACAGCAGCCAGTTTGGGGTCCATTTGGGGTCCATATTTTCAGCTTCGTCGGAAATTCTCCTAGTCCGAGGCACACGTTGGTCCAAATGCTTCTCCAAGGTCTCTAAGGCCTGCAAAATGAGATCCCAATTTTTGATGTCAGACTCCACACCGCTGTTTTGTGATTCTGAACGGTATTAAACCATCATTAACCATTAAAAGCCATTAATTAACCATATAAAGCCTCCACTAATGACCATTAATGAACCATTGTTGGTCTATTTGAAATGGCTAAGAATGGTGACTAACGCCATACCAACAACCGTTGAATCAGCGATTAGTAAGACTTCATAACCGTCTGTAACGCTTAGCCATGGTGAATCCTGGCTAGTTCACTGGTTGATGATGGTTCATAACAATTATTTTTTTTCAGAAACCCTGGCTGAGCCGGGAATGGATGGGTTTCACGGATTGGCATCATTGACACTTACGAAGCCAAGCCAAGCCCCAGGGTGGGATTCCAGCCATCTCTTTCTCGTTGGCTAACAAGTTACAACAATGGGCCCAGCAGAGAACATGGTGACAACAATGGCACCCAAAGAAACCCAAGCCATTCATGCTGGATGATAAGCAACTTTTTAAAAGTCCTGAACACAAATGTCTAATGTCATTATTTTGATGAACCCAATACTACTATGTCATTATGTTTATGTTATCATTCTGTTGGGCTTCACCAGCATGTCTACTATAATGATGGCCAATACTGATTCAACAGTGAACCCAATGGATGGAATTGATCGCCTCACCCTCAAATCCTTCCCTCAGCGCAGCCTTGTCCAAGCTATCAGGTGGAGCTGCAAACTCCATGAGGCTCCAATCCAACCACATGTCAACCTGCCGACAGCTACGCAGCGAATCTGCTGAATTCCTATGACGGATCAGCAAATATGATTCTGTATGAAAGATAGATATCTGTATGTATGGACTGGATATGTACATAGTATGGCTTCAAAAAAAGGAGTGTAAACATCGTTGGCCTTCACAAAAGAGATATCCGGCAAGGACGGTTTTGCGGACTTTGTAGATTGACGATCGATGGATTATCTGTACGTATAATCACTTGGTGAAGTCAAAAAAGAAGTGACCAAACCATCATTTGATTCTCAACCGACGAGTTTGTTGGTCGTTTGATTATCAACTAGCCATTGGTAAGTCAACTTGTCCTTGGTTCAGAAAAATCATAAGCTGGTTCATTCTCAACTGATGGATGGTGCTTCACCCAACTGATATCGTTTGAGCTTCGCCAACCAACGTTGCATCGGAGGTCCCCCGGTAAAGCTGCCTCAGCGGACTCGAAAAAGCTGTTGCCGTAGACCTGGTGCTGCGGAAAGGCTGATGCGGCGCCCGGAAAGGCTGGGAAACGTGGGGGGGTTCGACCTAGCCAATTTGGGAACCCCCAAGTTATGGTTGGTTTTCTACCGCAAATGGTCAATATTGGATGATTGAAAAGGGGTCCACTATGACTTGAGAAACACTCACATGGTTGGTTAGTGGTTGGTAACAATGGTGAACAGTGGTAAATGTTAATTGATAATGACTAGTAATGATGGTTCAGAGAGAATGGTTAATAAATGATGGTAACTGGGTGAAAATAGTTCATAATGGCTAACAATGATTGACAATAATGGTAAATAAACCTTGGTGATTGATAACAATGGTTGACAATGGTTAACAAATAATGGCTGACAACGTTTCATTTTAACAACCATGCTTATCAACCATTGATTAGCGGTTGATGAGCATGGTTGACAATGGTTAATGTCCATTGATCATGGTTAATAGCAGTGATTAAGCGGTTGGATAAAGATGGTTAACAATAGTTGACAATGGTTGACATGGTTAACCATGGTCGATAATGGTTTATACCGATGGTTGACCATGGTTGATGTTGGTTGATACCAAGACTTAATCATAGATACATAACACTGGATGATAGCGGGTAAGGAGTCGCAATAAGTGCTGGATAAAGGTGCATAATGATTGCTAGTGATTACAAATGCGCAAGAATAATGGGACAATCATGGCGCATACACTCAATGATGATGGGCAATACAGTAATAATGTGTAATAATCGTTACTGACAACAGTAAGAAAGGGATCAATCAGGGAGTATCAAGCGGATACCTCTAGGTGACAATAATTTGGACGGGTGTCACTACCATCGTCAGTCCTAGCTTCATATACCAAGCACTAACTGTGGCGTGGCTTCAACGCATGACCCGATGCTCGTGGCCCGTGGTCATCATTGCCGGGGATGGCTGGATCCAATTTATACAGTATGTCCAAACTGCTAGGGCCATGGCCCTGGCCATGGCTGATATCAATAGCATAGGGTGCTGATACAACAGCTTGTAACTAGGATATCACTACATCAGATACGTCTGCATTCTCTGATGTACGTGGGTTGTTTCTTTTAAGCAGTATAAACCCCGGTCGATCAATACGAACCATCGGTGACCAAATGGCTTTTACTAAAAACAATGGTAGCGTCACGAAATGAATCCTGAGACGTACCCAGTTATAAACCGGTATATCAATTTCTATAACTAATGTAAGTGGGTCAGCCGGGCTGACACAAGCAAGCCCGCTTCACCTCAGTGTTTTCGTGGAACCTGCCCATGAAACGAAGCATCGCTCCCGTGTACCTGGAGGCCGGGAACAAACAAATGTGAATTGATGGTTGCTAATAAACAATCAATGATCCTCGTTCATGGTTGATGCTGATGATGGCTGCGAATCATCACTGGATAAAGATTAACGTTGATGCCCAAAATTATGCTTACTGTATCAACAATACCACTATCTATACTAATCATGATCAATAAAAATAAATATCAGAGTTGTTGGCAACCATTCTAGACAGCCGCGTGACCACTTTTGAGCTCGGCGCACTTGATGGTCTTCTTATCGAATTGAAGATAAGGCGCCTCTTCACCCTTTTGCGCCTGGCCGGGACATGGCCGCCAGGCATCGCGCGCGTGGCCGCCGTTGGCAGCGAGCGAGTTGGCATCTCGCGCCTCAAATTTGACATCTACATCCGCCGCCTTGGCTGCCACCAAAACCATTTTGGTTCTGACCTTGGTCGTCCACCGGTCGAAATGTCGAAGCTTAACCGAAACTCACTGGGTTGATGGGAAAATTTATAGGAAAGCCGGCTGTTTTAATGAGCAATGATAGGGATTTCCTGTAGAAACCAAAAGAAGAGATCATCTGTGCCCTGAGTTCGCTGACATCATTGGCATTGCCAAAGAGAACGGCAGTCTTGCCTGGCCCGATATTTTCTGCCATCTGTGAAAACATTCTTCGCAAACCATGTTAAAAGCAATAGCTCAGTGAAGTGCAATGAATATGATTGTGTCCCTACATGGCAAACCCAAGAGATTGACCACTTCTATATCTAATTAAAGTAAACTAACTAAACATAATCACAATTAAGTGGGTGGAAGGTATTCATTATAGGCAGGCTCACAAACAAACCTTGATCCCCTTGAAATTCGCCTGGCATTGTCAGAAAGGCCGCAGCAGGGCCCGCGGCAGCACGTGATGCTGTGTTGCTGAGCCAACGCTGCGAGGTAACTTTGGAGCTGCTGGAGATGGAAAGAAGCATGTCACAGTTCTCGAGTAAACTGAGTAATGTTGGTTTCTGATTAGTATCTACCTGTTGGTTTCATGCCTATTTTCATTACTTTAGGGGGGGTTACACTAATCAGAAACCAACATTAAAAAGAAGAAACGTGAAACATGGGTTGCCAAACATAATGTACCTGGAACTATTTGCGGACTCCACATTGCATTGAGAATTCAACACTGGAATGGGGGAACATCACCGACCGACTGTGGATGTTCTCCATTGAAGACGAGTCCTAGGAGCACAAGCGCATCCCTGCACCCAGGATTCTTCCAAACACGTTTCGCTTTCAGACATCTGAGAGATACCACATCCTGCAGCTTTTCATTGGCAAAGCCTCGGTCTTTCTGTAGGAGCGGATGCGGCTCCTCTACTCAGTGGGTGGATTTTTTGCCCAACATCACTTCCTTGGCCTCGCGAAGCATCTGACAAGCATCTGGCTGTGGGTCAAAACCCTGTACCTCTGCTTCCCCCATCATTAATCATTGTTTTCCCTATGAAATTGTTGCTTATTCTCCCCCGTTAATGATTGGTCAATATTGACCCATAGCTATCTGAGAAACATCTGAAGAATCTCTTGCGCAGCGATGGTTCACCGCTGAAGTCAGGCTGCCCCCGCCTCGTTGATCTTCGAGGCGATGTAGGTTGAACCGCCCTTGTCGGGGTGGTTGGCAATCAGCAACCTGGCCAGCTGTGCCGGCAGCTGGCCAAGTGCTCCTAGAAATAGTGGTTTCTTAAAATAGGGAACCCCCAAAATGGTGGGTTTATTACTTATACATGACTATTCTTGGATGATTTGGGGGCTCCCCTGTTTTGAGAAACACCCTTAAATAGTTGATGGGAACAATCTCTGGGAAAGCTGATTGATGGTCATTTTCCCAGGCTTTTCGACCAATTTTCCCACCAATCCACTGATCTGAACCCATGAGACCTACACCCGTCGCCGGAACCTTCGATGCGCTTCGCGCACGGTGTCTTTGCTCGGCGCGACTGAGCCAATGTTCAGAATCTTTTTGGCCTCACAGGTGCTGCAGAGCACTCTGCTGGCTGTTCTGCGAGTTGGGATCCTACGGATCCTAGTGATGGTTAGTGATGGTTAGTGATGGTTAGTGATGGTTGGTGATGGTTAGTGATGGTTAGTGATGGATAAAAAAAGAATCCCAATGGCTAGTTCTTTTGGTAGGTTCTTAATCAAGGTTCTTAATGGTAAATTCTCAATGGTAGGTTCTTAATGGTAGGTTCTTGATAGTTAGTTCATGGCTGAGGATGACCAAAAGAATCTTTATAACTTATAACTAATGGTAAGTTCTTAACGGTTGGTTCTTTTGGTTATCCTCAAAGATTCTTTTTGATAAACAAAGAATCACTGATGACCAGACCCGATTTAGAGGTTCTTAATAACAAATGGTTAGTTCTCGATATTAGTTGTTGTCAATCTGACTACCCTTAGCAACTCAATGATAAGCAGGAAGAACTCCACTAGTAAACACTATTCAACCAATCTATCGGACTACTATCATTGCCCCTTCCGGTTTGATTCGTAGCCACTGTCCGACTTCACCAGACGGATCCAGGCCGGCGTCACGGATCTTGCAGTTTGAGGCGGCCCAGCTGATGAGAAATTGGTGCAGCTGACACTGTCAGTAGTGGTTTCATCAGTTCGTTTGGGAACCATTGGTACAAGGTGGGCCCCTGGCAGGTATATGTTGGGTTATAACCCCTATAACTGGTAGTTAACCCTAGTTAACTTAGTTATAAACCAACTTATAAGTGGTTGGGGCCCACCTTGTACCAGGTTTCTGATCAACCTGATGAAAATCCTTAGCTGAGAAACCTTAGCTACCAGCTTGTGCTGGTGTTTCTCGAACATGGTCAGTTTATTCAACAGGGATCTCCTGCGAAATAATCCATTTTTATCCGTTTTTTCCCAAATGTCTTTGATAGTTTTTATCATCCATTCTACAGTATGTTGATCCGTGAAGCTAGTGCTAATTAACCCATAACGTCTGGCATGATATTTGACCCTAGCAAATCATGCCTATTGGAAAACACATAAGAATTATTCCATCAACAATAACTAACGATAATTACCCCTTCATCATCCATTCCCGATGACTACATCAACCACCATTGATCCTCGTCATCGATTAACTATCATTGATTGATGACCTGTTATCATATCACCAAGTGACACCATTAAGTGATCACTATGAATTACCACTATAATGATAATGATCCATTATAGGTTGACAAGTGGCTATGGGTCTATATCAACCATCAATTGTATGGAGGAAAATTACCAACAATAGCAGGGAATCGAACGGTCAATGATGTGCACCAGGGGTACGAGGTTTTGACCCACAGCCAAGTGTTGTCAATCAACCTCCATTACACAGCCAAGTATTATCAGTCACCCACCAGTATCTAATCATGTGAGCACTATCATCAACCGTTTGTTGACAAGGAAAAAAATATGGTCAACCACTAAAATAAATATCATGTATGCTGGTAACCAACCATAGTACCAGCAGTAGTAAACAATATGAATAATCATTCACGACCAGTGACACCCTGTTGTAATGTCGACAAGCCAATCTTAATGGCCATGGCTTCTCAAGGATGACTCTTAATAACCATCATCAATAACCATCACCAATACGGGTTTGTCCACAAATGGTCTACCCCGATAAACCCAAAGCTGATTGGCCGTTCCCGCAGCAACCGAATGGCCAGGTGGTACCACCATAGACATGGATAAACCCATCTCCGTAAGCATTGTTCATGACCATCACTGATATCAACCTTTCATAACCATCACCAATATCAATCATTCACAACTCCTGCGAACCAACAATCTTCACTGACAACAATCATTCAATATCCATTTCACTAATAACAATCATTCAATATCCATTTCACTAATAACAATCATTCCTAAGACTCATGCATCACTACTCTTACGGTCAGTGTAAACTCATGGCTGCATCAATCCGCTCCTGCCTCAGCGCGTGTCATGGGAGCTTCAAAGCCTTGTAGACCACCCGTCATGCCGCTAAAGGAAGGCATGTTGAAGTTCATCTGCCAGCGGATGGCATCAAGGACACAACTGTAGCGGCGTCATCGACGAAAGCATCAGCATACGATTGCTGTGAAACATGACGAGTGACCACAAAGACCAGCATGATTTTCACCGTTATTCATCACGAGTGACCACTCGGAACCAACCAGTACTATCACTCTATAACCAGCAATGAACCAGAAACCTGATGTGATTGGGAGTGGTTGTTATCTAGCTTAGGATCAGCCTTACGCCATCACCAGCTCATTTGTTATCCACAACAGCCAAAATTAAGCATCAATTCGCCATTGCTAAACGCCATTCTTGGCCACTGCTCAAGCATGAAAATCAACATAAACCAATATTAACTTTATCAACAAATATATTTATTGTCATCAACAATAAGCAACTATAGTTGACTATCAAAACCATAGTTGACGAACAAATAATCAACACCATAGTTGACTATCAAATCATCAACGCCACAGTTGACTTTCAAACAATAAACCATTATCGACCACAATTGCTTATGTAGTCATTATTATGATTCACACAGCTATCAACCACTATCGTTCACTATTAGTTCATGCTCCACGTCATAAAACCAAGCAGTATCAACCATTGGCAAAGGTGAAAACACATGATTTTCACTATGATTGAACATGAACAATTATGGTTAAACTACTGGTTAACAATAATTTTTCACCTAGTGATCGACCAGTATTGACCGTCTTTAACCATATTTACCCACAAAGTTGATGGTCAATCAACTGTAAAACGAAGTTGATGGTCGATCAACTGTAAAACCCATGGATAAATCATTAGCAACCATTATTGACCAGTATCAACCTTTACTATCCATTATTAACCATGATTTCAACGGTAAAACCCGTGAATTCACCACGTGGTGATGCCCAGAACTCATGGTGAAACCCATGGGGACTTCCACTCCGCGTCCCCGGTGGCCTTGACGCCGGAAGCCCTCAGGGCTCTGAGGCCGCCGCGCGCCGCCAAGGCGCCCAGACCTTGAGCAGTGAGAGGATCTGGGATGATGGATCTGGCGAGCTGGGTCAAGCAGTGAAGCAACCAGTGGTGAAGCCTAGCTGGTTAAGCTGGTTAATAATAGGGCATAACAACTAGCAACTATAGAGGATATACAAGCTATAAATGGCCAGCTGGGTCAAGCAGTGAATCAACCAACGTTCATGGGGGAGAATAACCAACCATTTGATAGGGAAAACAGCCTGGTTAGTAATGGGAAAACAATGGTTAGGAATGGTTTGATGATGATCGATGAATCTACTATGATAGAAATGGTAAGAATAACTATGATTAATCTATGATTAATCTATCTTACTATTTGATTGATTGGATTTATAAGAATAATGACAATAGTAATAGTAAGAATAGAATCTACTATGAATAATGATCCTACTATGATTGATTGGACCTATAAGATGCATAGGATCTATGAATCTACAATGCATTATTTATTAGAAACGAATAGTAATTCAATTGTTGCTATAAGATTATCTTGGTTCTATGAATCTACCTTGATTGATTGGCAATAGCAATGATGGAGCAGCCAGGGCTGCAGCCACGCAACCTCATCCAATGATGAGTTAACCATCCAATAATAGCTAGTTAGTGGTTGATAATAGGGGATGATAACTAGCAGTTATAGATTAGAAACTAATAGTAGTAATCCAATTATTGCTATAAGATTATCTTGGTTCTATGAATCTACTTTGATTGACATAGATTCATAGAAGAATTGGGATTAGAATTCATAGAAGAATGGTTCATAGACGATATTCTACTATGCTAGTGTCTAGATTTATAAGAATAAGAATAATGACAATAACAATAGTAATAATAACTGATGCTATGAATTGATTGATAGATTAGCTTGGAATAAGAATCATTCATGATAATAATATTAAGGATGGCAATAGTGATAATTCATAATAGAATAATTAGCTTGTAATGATAATGACATCAGGTAATATTAGTACTGATTTGGGGATATTAGTTTATAAGTTTAGTAATAATCAATCGTAGAAGGTCTTGTAATAGAGATCATTGGGATGACCAGTTGATGATCAATCTATAGCCAATCATTTTTGTCATCTGTAGAAGAGAATGCATAGTTGATTTTTGCAAACATTTATTATCAATCTATCAAGGATGATCATGTATTCCCAATAGTTCATGTTTATAATCGATCATGTATAACAGAGTGGTTGATAATTGGGATCATCAATTGATTGTAATGATATACCAGTTTGCAATGATAGATTAGAATGATCATTGGTGAATGGGTGATCTCAGATCTCCCATGGTTGAATCCAATGGTATCCAATGGTTGATGCTTCGTTGAGGTTGATCTTGGATGATCATCATCATTGATCGAATCCGTTAAGCTTGAATCCTTTCGTTGGTGAATCATTTTGGTATATCATGGGGCAAAGCTTGCATATAATCGTGGTTGATATTGCCAAACCCGGACAAATGAACCCCTAGTTGATTAGTGGGGGGTATCCCCCACAAAAGCCTTGTTATCCCACAAAAACGGTACCACCCACCACTGAAGAAACCTCGGTTTTTAGATCGGAGGTTAACACTAATCAAAGTACGGATGCTAGTCTGAGCGACCGTTTCTTCGTCACAGTCATGGAGGGAGTTTCAAAGCCGCTGGCGGATTTTAGATTCATTGAGGTTGAGAATGATGATGGCCATGCCGATGGTCGTCATGATGTTCAATGGTACCGATTGATGCTTGATAATCATGAAATGTTATCAATATGAATGGCTACTCGTGACTATATAATCAATAACCCATACCAGTTGATGCTGTTGTTTTTGACAATATGAAGCAATCATTTGGCATGATTGGCCAGTATTGACCGTCATTACTACCATGATTGTTAGCAAATCGAATATCATCAGTTTCACGGGTGATGGGGAATAGTCAAACAATGATGGAGGTAAGTAAATGTTGGATATGAAAGGCTAGTCATAGTTAATAATGATGCTGAATCATTAGGTGGCCAATCAGGGTTATAATGGCTAAGGTGATTGTAATGATTGGATGAGAGCGGACAATCATGGGAGAAAAGTTTATACTGCTTCGTAACTAATGGTTGATGATGGTCAATCATGGGTAGTCATCGCTGTGATTTCTAGCCTGCTCAAACCAATCTAATCAAGCCTCTCAAGCGACGGTGCTGAATCCAACAATCAAAACTTGGAATAGTTCAGGGCCACCACCAGGGATTGATCGCTTATTACCATGTCATCCAGGCTTTCCATAGTCATCTGTTCGACGTTCCTGTTGCCCAAGATCAACTTGAGACCACTGGTATTGGCCGAACCAGATCCAGGATGCCGAATTTCTCACCAGTGCCCAGTTGCATACATCAGGAGCTTCTCACAGTGATGATGGATTGCCATTACTGATGGATTGTCAGCCATTACAAAGGTCGAAAACTGAATCAAATGAAGCTGGCATAAGCTGGCCATTTGGCTATGGGTCAAAATCCTTAGTCCCCCTGGTTCCCCATCATTAACCATTGTTTTCGCTACAAGTTTGTTGGTGAACTTATCCCCCATGACTCATTGGTTGGTGAACTGCTTGACCCAGCTCGCCAGCTGCGCCCACAAGTCGCTTCCAAGGAACCAATGCCACCGAGAACAATGGCAGGCCACGGCATTTCACCTCGGCGGCGAAACGCAGCCGGGTGATGGCCAAGCTGAGAAGAACCAACAAGAACTCCTCTAGGGCATGACAAATGGTTGAAATGTTGTGATAAGATGGCTAGGGGTCAATATTAACCATCAATCATGGTGGATGATAACCAACAATCAACAAAACTATAGGTAAAACAATGGCTAATGATGGGGAACCAGGGGTACAGGGTTTTGACCCACTGCCAGATGGTGATTGATACGATGGTTGATCTGGTTGTGAGCATGAATGGTTGATCTTTCTGATAACATCAGAAGATGTTATGATTAGATGTTGGTTGATGACATAAATAGTCTCAACGTCATGTTTGATAACATGAATGAGATCCACGGTAATGAGATCACAGGGGTTAACCATCATGCTCAATTCTAAGAACTGGTCGCAACATTGCCTGATCAATGTTGGAACCTACGCACTGCCACGGTAGTTGCATTCATCAACCATGTTGGTTGTAATCCCTATTATGAGCCACTCTTAACCATTACTAGCCATGGAAAATTATGCTTTGCATCCTATGAACCATTATGAACCACACCTATAATCGGATTACCTATGAGTTGTATCCTAATCCCTATTACAACCATTATTTAACAACCATTAACCATTATTAGCCATACTAACCACTTTATGGTATTAGGTCATTAACAATTATTAGCCATTTGGTTTCTCAAAATAAGGGTACCCCTAAATCATCCATGAATAGTCATTTCTAGTAATAAACCAACCAGTTTTTGGGTCCCCTATGGCTTGAGAAACCACCAAATTACTGACACCCAGCACTTTCGAAGAACCCTCCCATGACTTCGCGGATGCTTAGCGGAACACCATGGAAACTCCATCAGCGGTTCATCCCTGGCCGCGGGGTGTCGGGCACCTCCAGAAGGTACGACGTCGGGTCGTGGCCTCGCGCTGGATGTGGCTTGCGAAGCGCCAACGGGGCCTGGCGCCGGGTGGCTGGTGATGGATGGGTGATCAGCACGGTGCTGGATATTGATGGATGGTAGTGAGGATGAGGATGGATGGTGGCTGATGATGGATGTTCATGGATGATGGATGGTGATGGCTTATGATGGTCCATATTGCTTAGCAGAAGCTGTAGTTCATGATGGTTGATATTGGTAAAACTTGGTTCGCAGAGCTCCACATGGCCAGTCCGCGCAGTGGCCTTTTCTTTGCTCAGCTAGTTCTGTAGCAAGTTGCGAGAAATACCAAGTGATTTTGGTACCCAGACGACATATCAATGTGTCCGGAGGGTGAATTAGCACAAGTGACAACTGTGGGTCTTAAAACGCACAGAAGCCACAAACATCCACCGACTAGTCAGCAGAAAATCGAATTTTAGACCAGTCTGAAACGCGTGCTTTCAGGGCGATAGGAATTCGAAGAGGCCTCGAAGATTCCCAAAGCACCTGAAGCGATCTAGTGAAAATTTCCCCGGGACCTGCTGCTAGGTTTGACTTGTTCAAATTTGTTTCATTCAAAAACTCAGATTGAAACTGGCCTCAAAAGATTGGCACGACATTGTCGTAGAGGATACCGCACCTTTCAGGCTTCAGGTTTGAGGACTTCCCTCATAGGTAGAGCTGGAAGAATCTGCATCTTTAGCTGTCAACCCGACCACTCACCAAGATACCACTGCTCCCCCTCCCCCTCGGTGTCCCGACATACCACAAACCTTGACTTGCGAAGGCCCACCATCACAGCCCGTTCCGAGTTGGGGCTGACTGTCAGTACCGCAGAACTCCTCCTGGCAAACACCCTGGAAATGTGAATTTTTTGGGCAGTACAAATTGATCTAAATCTACATGACTCTACATGATAGAAGAAAAGAAGAGAGGTCATCTTGGATATCTTGGTCATCTTCCATCTGCTACATGAACAAAAAAAGAGCCTCATGGACAACAAGCTGATCTGTTTCTTGATAGCATCGCCAGGTGTTAGGAAGTATGGCAGTTGACAAGCGCGACCTCCGACCATCGAACAGCATGGGGCGACGCTTCATGCTTGGCATTTTAAAAAATGATACACCATGGTACAAGAATGAAGGTTTCTTGTTGAGCTATAAGCCCAGATTTGTCGAACGAATGCATGAAAATCGACGATTTGTCATGCTATTTGCCATCTATTTCTGGGCTTCTGATTGCCACCCACGAGCCCCAACAGTGCAAGCACTGAGCCGCTCTCCTCGGAATCTTGGCGTAAGAGCCGCATGGTGCCCTGCTCGCCGAAGATCTGACCCCAGGAGTTCTGAATGGTCCAATACTTCTGCGACAGCTCTTCGTCCTGGCCCAGGACCAGCACCCGGCTGGGAAGCACCAAGCTGGACCCCGTGGAGCACCAAGCACTTGGACATCACTCAACAGGGATTGGCACCGGCTTGAGGAACAGTTGAGCTTGGAGAGGGCGGATGGGATAAAGATGGCTATGGGAGCTGGTGACAGGAAAATTTCCAGCGATCTGAACCGTCATTTTCCAGGTTTCCTGAGGTATGTTTCCTCTAAATTAGGTGCTTGATAATTGATGATTTCCTGAGGTTGAGTTGAGTTGCACCACGAAATGATAATTTCCAGGTTTCTTGAGGTATGTCTCCTGGTGCAACTCATAGACCACCAGCAACCAACTGTTCACGAACAATTCGTTAACCATCAGCAACTCACCACGCCGGGTGGCACTCGATGTGCCGCTCGCCTTTCCATATGCGATGAGTGTCACCGCATGATCAATCACCGCGTCTTTGGAGCAATCTCCATAGATTCCGTTCAAGTACATCTCCCAGCCGTCTGCACCTCCAAGGACTGTGGAAGGAACTGTGGAACGTTGGTCCTTTCTAACGCCGTTTGAATCATGACTTGAATCCATGGAGTCTCCAAAGCCACTTCCGCTGTGCTTGGGTTTTGACTCAAGAGTTGCTGATCGGTGAAGCTTCCACAAAACACTGAGCAACGAACTGACAGAGACCGCAACTGGACCTTTCGTCACAAGAGCTTGCATCCTTGGTTGGACAATCCCAGAAGCTCAGAAGCTGCATGTCCAAGGGTGGCCAACAAGCCGGCTCCATCAGAGCCCAGAAGCAAGGGAAGATACTTGTTCACAGGAAGCTTCTCCCAACCTGAAAGCCACGGAGACAAACGTTGAACGAAACTTTGAAGAATGTCACTGGATTTGCCACACCCAAGTTGGATACACTGCAATTTCTGACCCTTTTTTGTGGTCTACCCAAGGGACAGTGTGACAAACAACTAGAATTCACTCAAGATCTGCAGACACAAACCCTGAGGGCCCTGCCATGCATTTTCAGCATGTGCAATCCCTTGTCTTGCTGAACCGCTTTGCGGACCTAGCGGAACACTGCGCCTCCCCAGAACTGAGGGGCCAACTTTCCATGATGGTTAGTTGATGGCTGATGATTGCTGACGATGGTTGATGATGGTTGACGATGGTGAACGACCCCTAATTCATTGCATGCATCATCATTAACCATTATTAAGCATCAACTGATCGATCTTAGCCAATTCTTAGCTAGTTATTCCATCAACCATCAATTCACCCTGATTCGTCACAGCATTCCAACTCAAGGGTTCATTGACGCTGAATGATGGTAAAAGTTGGTTCATCATTTGGCTGTGGGTCAAAACCATTGTTTTCTCTATTCTTGTTGGTGGTTATCCCCCATGAAATTGGTTGATTTATATTGACCCATAGCCATATATAGTTGGTATATCCCCTAGTATTGTTGCTCATTATACCCCATGAATAACCATTAATGGCTACCCAGGATTAATAAACCCCTGGTTGATTGACTAGGGGGTATCCCTTAAAAGCCTTGGTTGTCCATTAAAATGTGAACCCCCCTAGTTAATCAACCAGGGGTTTATGAATCCTGGGTAGCCATTAACCCGCTACTATTGCTTGATTAAAGCCTTGACCCCGCTGGCCATCTCAACGTCTGGGCATCCCCACTCCCGAGATGCTCAAGTCATCGTCGCTGACGACTTGCATGAAGGAACCTGAGCCACGTTGCGTCGCAACGCGACGCGTCGCGGCGCGACATGGTTTGGCGGGACCACGGTTACCAAGCGGGATAGGCCCAAGGGTTGATAGTTGGATTGATCAACTAATGGTTAATGACCAGCTGATAATCAACTAGTTGGATTAATCAAGGAATGGTTGATAGTTGGATTGATCAACTACTTACTGTAGCTAATCACCAGCTGATAATCAACTATTGGTGATTAATGAATGGTTAGTGATGATGAATTGATGGTGGATCAATTAGCTAACTTTAGAGGGAATGAGTAGGCAGAAAATTGACTAGTTATTGATGAATAGTTCATAACCAGCGAATAGTGGTTACGAAATGAGTAATGCAGGGTCAATAACCAGTTAAGTTCAAGTGTCTGATAAATGGTAGCCAGCTAGTAATCAACTAGCAACGGTTGTAATATGTTGTAATCAAAGTTAATGAGAATATATAATTGATAATTGATGCATTAATATTTGGTGGACACTACTAATTAAGCACTGTTGAAATCCTCAACTATCAATCAGCATTGTCCACCATTACCATTACTATTATATATGGATACAAGCAATTATTCATGTTTAATATTTCATGGACAATGCTTAATAGTTGGTGCATCGCGCTTGATATGCTTGATAGTCGATGAAGAATGGTGAGGTAATGAAGGTCGATACTGCTATAACAGTCAATGGATTCAAATCATCCAATGGTCAATGGTCAATGGTCAAAGGAAAGTCTTAGGCCACGCCCTCACCCAGCTATCAGCAAAGAGGAACCCAGAAGGTTTCAGGTTTCGTGGCGGACAGGCGGGCGACCAAAACACGCATCGAGTAAGCCCTCCCCAAAAGATCTCATATTTCCCCAAACAGTGTGTGCACTATAGGGGTTCTTACGGTAGTAGAAAAGCTCCTGGTGTAGATCCAGGTGTGCTCGCTCGCGTGCGGCTAATTCGCTGACCCTTTCGTCAAAAACGTTCCCTCATCTTCCGTTTTCAATAGAAGCCTCGTACGAAACTGGGTCCGGGAGAGCTCTATTCCGGAGCTGCATTCTCGTCTGCGCGCCGTGCTCGTTTTTTGATCAATGTCCATTTTCCGTGGCAGGCGCAAGGGAAACCTCACTTTTGTCCCTCTTGGGCATTAGGAATCCGTGGCAGGCGCAAGGGATTCGATGCATTTCACAAAACGTGTAACTGTCGTCGATTTTGCGATGTTGCAAAAACGTTGACAGGCGCACACAAAATGAGCGTGTCCGAAAACATCGACTTTTTCGTGACAGGTGCAGCATTTCGTGATCTTGAGCTCTCTTTTGGCGACCTCAAAGCGCTCGTTTCGTGAGACTGTCGTCATTTTTGTATCTGCTATGCCGAGATCATTTTTCGTGACAGGTGCAGGACTTCGTATGCCTCGGGATCACTATTTCGTGGCAGGCGCAGCTTTTTGCAACATAAGCGCTTGAAATCGCAATTCGCACTGTAATGGAGACTTCAGGTGCCTTTCATACCTCTGTTTTTTTGTGTCTCGCCTGCGCGCGGTGCAAATTTTGATTTCGCTCGTGCAACCCTCTGCGGACTTTGTGCGAGTCGGATCGCTCTCGTCTGCGCGCGGTGCAAATTTTGATTTCGCTCGTGCAACCATCTCCTGTCTTTGTGCGTGTCGTATCGCTCTCGTCTGCGCGCGGTGCGAATTTTGATTTCGCTCGTGCAACCCTCTGCGGACTTTGTGCGTGTCGGATCGCTCTCGTCTGCGCGCGGTGCGAATTTTGATTTCGTTCGAGCAACCCTCTGCAGACTTCGTGCGTGTCGGATCGCTCTCGCCTGCGCGCGGTGCTCATTTTTGCTTTTGACGAGATCTTGTCAAGAGTTCTCTCTTGTGAGTGCACCAATGTGCCCTCAAATGTGTGCTCTCACATGTGTGCTCATATGTGTGCTCTCATATGTGTGCTCAAATGTGTGCTCTTACATGTGTGCTCAAATGTGTGCTCTCACATGTGTGCTCTCACATGTGTGCTCTCATATGTTTGAATTCATACCTGTGCTCTCACATGTATAATCATTTGTGTGCTCTCATTTGTGTGCTCTCATGTGTGTGCTCTCATATGTGCGCTCATATGTGTGCTCTCATATGTGTGTATGAGCACTGTGCTCTCATATCTGTGCTCCCATATCTGTGCTCTCCTATGTGTGCTCGCATTTGTGTGCTCATACATGTTTGCTCAAATGTGTGCTCTCATATTTGTGCTCCCATATCTGTACTCTCATATGTGTGCTCTCATATGTGTGCTGTCACATGTGTGCTCTCATTTGTGTGCTCTCATATGTGTGCTCTCATATGTGTGTTCATGTGTGTACTCTCACATGTGTGCTCATATGTGTGCTCATTTATGTGTGTTCTGATATCTGTGCTCTCATATGTGTGCTCATACATGTGTACTCTC
>VSDK01015795.1:709172-723961 GCA_009767595.1 Symbiodinium kawagutii
TGTGCTCTCATATGTGTGCTCTCACATGTGTGCTCTCATATGTGAGCTCTCATATGTGTGCTCTCACATGTGTGCTCCCATTTGTGCTCTCAAATAAATGCTCTTGCTGTGTCCTTTTCCCACTTCCCCCCATCTCACTGTTTGGGGTCTCTTGCCGGGATAATTTTTTCTCAAATCTTCGTCTCGTGGTATTCTTCCTGTCCTCTTCCTCTCCTCTTCCTCTTCTTTCCTCTTCCTCTCCTCTTCCTCTCCTTTCCTCTTCCTCTCCTCTTCAAAAAGAATTGCTGTCCGATCTGTTGCGAACCTAGATCTGGATCGAAGTGTCCGTCGGAACAATCGCAACTGGTGCGGTCTAGGCACTCACCGATTTTGAGCATTGCTCGTCAGATCCTGCATTACATGGGGCCCATTCCAAGAATTGCTGGCATATCATGGTTGCTACTGGCTGGTCCTGGTGTGGAAGATACTGGCTTGGGACACCGACGATCCAGCACTAAACCCTGCATCATGATGAATCGCCAGATGACAAACGTGGGGGCATTGATGGCTGCATTTACCATCACTGGAGATGCCACTTGGTGTCGGGGTTATTTGAATCTAGTGCGATGAAACAAGCGAAATCCTAGACTTGTCCCGACCATCCAAGCATGGGGAGGAGGTCGGGGCTACTGGTGGCTCAAAGTCACTCAAGCACCCGTCCTAGATAGGGATGGGCTGCTTCCTCAGAATGAGCATCCAAATTGGCCCGCCCCATCGAAATGCACACAAATATAAACAGATTCATACAGAAATATAATTACACACACATAGACACATACACACACATACATACACACATAGATATATATATATATATAGTGACGCAAAGTTCCAATGTATGGCGAACTATTGCAACAACTGTTGCGTTGCAAGACGGCGCAAAAAGGAGCATCAGTGCCAGGGATCCGAGGCCAAACCATTCTGCATAGTGTACGTCATAGCCAGCTCCACTGTGGCACCTGTGCATCCACCTTGGCCTCCACAATTCCTTGGTCACTCAGGGGTCCAAGGTTCTGGCGTGGCTGCAGGTACCCCATGTAGATAGCCTACATCTGTTGGGATCTTCACCGATGGACCCATGCCCGCCACTGAGATTCGGCCACTGCAACCAGGAGTCTGGGGATTCGGCACACCTTGGAGGAGGCAGGCTCCAGGGGACTTCATGGGACCGACCTTTCCCCAATAGTGAGAAGATCATTTCAAGAAACAGGAACAGGAATACGAAGAACAGTCTGAAGCAAAGCATATGAGTTTTTGATCATTGCCCAATGAAAAACTTGGGCAAACGTACGGACAGCAAGTGGAAATGGCCCTCCACTTTCCGTTAACGAGCCTCTCAAACACACATGTCATCAGCTTCAGCCCAGCTACATGCCACCAGTTCTTGAGCTGAGAGAGGAGCATCCTGGAGGACCGCGGGCAACAAGTTGCTGCTCAAATCCGACAGAATGGGATGAGTTTGGGCAAAGCAATTTGGGTGTTTCTCAAGCCATAGGGAATCCCAAAGTCATGATTGGTTTCTTACTAAAAATGGTTGAAGAAAGGATGATTTGGAGGTACGCCTAGATTGAGAAACAGCCAAATCACTGAGGACCGGTTCAAGGTCAATACTGGCCAGTACAGACTCAATGATATCATCTAGTTGGTGGTTATAACCCAGGCCCAAAACATTAGTCAATATCATGATCCCCAAGAAAGGTTGGTCATGGGTTTTAATCATCCCCAAATACGGTGAGTCATAGGTTTTATCATAATTCATCCATATTTGACTAGTCTTAAAACCTATCATAAATCATGGTTTTTGTCCACAAAAAAGAAAAGCTGCGTCCAGCTGCGTCAGCAGTTACCAGAGCATTCCCTTTATTCCGTGCTCAATTTTCAACCATGTTCTTCCACCGTCGCAGATGTCAAGGAGATTTTTAGCCAGTCTTTTTTTGGAAAGACTCTCCTCCAATCATCTGGTTGGTGTTTATTACGCAGTTAAATTAATCCCCAAGTGTGGTTAGTCATAGGTCCTCACGACTGCGCTGGTTTTTCTCCAAACAAGGGAACCCCCCAGATCATTTATAGTAACAAAACCAACTAGAAGTCTGGGGGTGACCTCATCTCAAAATATCAACCATTGATAGTAAGAAACCAACTGATCCAACCTGATGGCAGCTGATTACTTTGGGAATAACCTCATCTCTATGGGGCGCATTGATAGTAATAAACCAACCTACTTTGATAGAACTATTAACCAATAATCATAGTACACCATTGGTAGTAATAAACCAGCCATAACTTTGGAGTCCAACCGATCTTGTGAAACCGCGGCTGATGTTCACTTCACCCATCCATCCATCGCGCGCTCCGTAACGTTGTGATGGATCTCTCTGTGCGTGTTCAAGACGGTGGCAGAGGTGACCTCGGGGAGATGTCCATGGGCAGTGGGGCAGTCACAACGGTTTGATTCTCCGTGATTATAAGGGGCCCATTATTAACCATGTTTCATCATTTATAACCATTATAAACCAACATAACCATTGTTAACCATGATATAATGATGAAACATGGTTAATGGTTTAATCACTCCAGGTACTTCCACAAGGTTTGTAATGATCAATGAGTGATTCATAATGCATAACCAGTGATTATAGAATCATGTTAAGTCGTGCTGCATAGTGGATAATTGACGGTTCATGGCTTTATGGATTTCCCCGTCAAATGGATTTTCGCTCGGCCAGGGTGCTTGTTCCGACAGGAAAGCGTGTTTACCGTGAGAAATGTCACTGGTGGAAACTGTGACAAAAACAAATTGACCTGGGTTTGACCATAAAATGGTGGTACCTACTAACCATCCAATAATAGCCATTATTATATACGGAAACCGCCCGTTTTGGGGTTACATCATTTGTGCACAACTCCACCGCGCGAATAGTGTTTGGCGAAGGCAGATTACAGCTTGCAAGTGGCTAACTTGGAGCGGAGAAAAGAATGCTGTCATCCGTATCGCAAGGATTCTTCCATTAACAATTAACCATTATTAACCATTGCCATTGTTATTAACCATTAACCATTATTAATCACTATAATGGCGGAAAAACCATTGTTATTAACCATTGCCATGGGTTTTTTAACCAACGGAAAAAAACCATTGTTATTAACCATTAACCATTATTAACCATTAACCATCATGAACCACTATTGATTTCAAAGAAATATCGGACAGATCTGTGCAAGAAAAGTGGAAGGGAGTACGAAGGATGAAGTTTTGACAACCTCTTAGCAGAAGGCTCGGTAGCACTGGAAATGCAGCTCTGACAATTCAGAGCCCTCATTTTCGGGGGCCGAGCACACAAGATGCGGTGGGGAAATATCTTGCTCGCGCTGGTGTGGGAGACTCTGTCAGCAATCTGTTGCCTGAAGTTCCTTTCGCAAAATATTGTGAATGCAACTATCATTTTTGTCCGCAAATCTGATTTCTATCGCCAAGTATGAAGGAAACATGTTTCGCAATTTACGGGCTGACAAAAATGATGAGACCAAATTTGAAGAAGCCTCGTTTGACAAGGGGCGTGTATGTGACAAGAATTTGTGATGTGCTTCCAGCCCTTGCACCAAGGCCAAGTCTCAGGACTCGAATGAGGAAATGTCTAGCTGCTAGCTGCTAGAAAATATGCAAGGCATGAGTGAAACATGTTTCCCAATCTATCCCAATCTAACATTCTTGGGACCGCAAAATGAATGAAGCAATTTGGAGCACTGCTTGCTCTCTGGCTGGTTGTAGGCCATTCTCTGCCGAGTCAGAACCACCTCACTACCCTTCTAGGTGGTTGTCAGAAAGGTCGGCAACAGGAAGTGCGCGGCTATTTGTCTTGAAGGTACCAGTCGGTGCCCTTGTCCAGTCATATCCTGCCGCATCATCCCCGGGACCGAGTCCCCTGCAGCCCAGCAAGACCCACAGGCCCCCTGGTTGGCAACCTCCTGAAGTCGTGGCCAGCGACTTTGCTGCAGCTCCCAGGTGCAGAAACAGCCGCGATGAAACCATGGAGGAATGATGCTTCACAGTGGTGACCAACGATGATTTTACTTGACCACTGTGCCACTTGATGTTCCATCAGCCACAGTTATTGACCAATCTAACCTATCTGTGCTTTGGTTGATGATTGAAGATGGCTACTTGGATGTGCCACCACTGCTTCAGGGGCCCAGGGTTTACTTCACCCACTTTATAGAGCTATTTACCGTGGTAATGTAGCAGGGAACGAACCCCTGCCTTGAAATCATGGACTCCCAAGAGAATTCGTGGCGGTTAAAATCCCACATGCTTGTTTCTCAAGTCATCGGGGTACCCCCATGAACATCATCCAGCTTATTCCCCATTTATAGCAATGAACAATCCATAGCTGTGGGGTTTCCCGAAAGCTTGAGAAACCACCAAATGCTTACAGAAACCAATTCAATGACCATCCCCTCCTTGATGGTCACCCCACTCAGCATATCGAACGCAGAGAGCCGCGCACGGAAGGGACTAGCATTTTGAGGTAATGAAAGGCTTCAGGTGGCCAAATGTCCAACCCTGCTCCAAACCATGAGTGATTCTGTATGACTGATGGACCAAGTACTGAACCGCGAACCTGCCGCAGTTCCAAATCGCGGATTTCTTGTCAACGGACAACCAGCTGCGGAACAAGTTCGAAAGTTGCAAGCATGATTTGGCTGTGGGTCAGTTCACCCCGTACCCCTGGTTCCCCTATCATTAACCATTAGTTTCCCTATTATTACTGGTGGTTATCCCCCATCATTGGTTGGTCAATATGGCTGTGGGTCAAAACCCTGTACCCCTGGTTCCCCTATCATTAACCATTATACTCCCTTTAAAATGGTTGGTTCTTATTCCCCATCATTGGTTGATTAATATTGGCCCATAGCCAAATCAGTCCTGAAGCGTCTGAAGCTGCTTCCACTTCAGCCACTGCTCTGGCAGATCGTTCTGGAGCAAACTCACCTTGGACCTCAATGAGCTTGGGAGATCCAGATGTCAATGAACAAACAGCCGTTAAGAATGGGAGGCTCGCAAGCATTATGGTTAATAATGAAATCAATCATAGTTACAAAGGTTATTTATATATATTTAAAAATATATAGACATATATACATATATATATATATGTTTCACACCAGGCATTCTTTTTACAGACGTGCCCTGTGGTTGCTAGAATGAGGCTCAACGTGAACCCCACTATGATACAATATCTCCGTACAAGAGTTCCAACGGCCAATGCCATGGCACCCTTCGCAACCCTTGGGGTTGGTAAAACGGGTATTGTGACTTAGCTTCCCAATGGAAGGCAATAGAGCCTCCAGGAACCCAAAACAAGCGCACCAAAACGGTGGTGAAGGGGTAGGCTGGAGGGTGAGCTGAAATGCTACAGCCATGTTCAACATAGCATCGTGGCATCTACATTACACTATGTTACATTTCGAAGACTATACTTGCTCTAATGTTTCACACCAGGCATTCTTTTTACAGACGTGCCCTGTGGTTGCTAGAATGAGGCTCAACGTGAACCCCACTATGATACAATATCTCCGTACAAGAGTTCCAACGGCCAATGCCATGGCACCCTTCGCAACCCTTGGGGTTGGTAAAACGGGTATTGTGACTTAGCTTCCCAATGGAAGGCAATAGAGCCTCATCCCCCACAGTTAGGGAACAGGCGAAAAAAATTAACCCCTCTAGAGACCAAGACTCATTTAGCCAAGTTCCCTTTTGCTCTGGCGCAGCCGCACATCTCGCCCTCGTTGACGAAACAGTTTGATGAGCTGCACCTGCGACCGAGTCCATTGACTGTGCGCAAGCTGGGCTGTGCCGGAATCTATATAGATTCTTGCTGTGCGGGCACATGCCCAACGGCCCCGTTGGACCGTTAGATCTAAATTAGAAAACCGTTGAAAGTGAAAAGTTGCTCCCCCCCGTCTTAACGAGTAAGAAGTCTGAAGGATTGTGCTGAAAACTTCCACAACAAAGCAGAGCGCTTCCGGGAATTGGCCAACCTTTTGGCCAGCGCAATCAGCACTTTATCCTCCACAAGAATAACTTGCGGGTTACCTTGGGATGTTTTTGAGGTCGGCACCACCAGCGACAATTTTGATTTGCAAGGGTGAAAAACCAAATGCTGGTAGGAGAGGGACAACATCTCAGAAGTGCGCAACATCCCATCGAAGCCCAAGCCTAACAGAAGTGCAAAGGCCTCGTTCCCAGTGTAGAGCGCATAGCCCATCATCGCCTCCAGCAGCGGCCAGGCAATTGGAGTAGCTCGCACTGGGATGTAGGCTTTAGTCCAGTTGCGGTAAAACTGTGTGGCAATGGGCAGTCGGTGCCTAAGATGGGGGTGAAACCTTTTTAGGGCAGAAAGAAGATGTCCTCCATAGGAAATTGGAGCCCCCTCTTGATAAAGGGTATCAAGGTAATCAGCGGCACATGCATCAAGGTGAGACGCTTTCAGCATGGTGATTGACTTTTTCTTCGCGAAGTGCAGAAAATCTGCGATGGCTCTTTGGTAGGCTCGGACAGTAGCAGCTCGAAGTCCCACATAGCGCAGGCTAGTTCTTCTTTTCGAACCTCCTACTCGCTTCATCAGAGAAATTCCAGCGACTGATCGTCCACAACGGGATCAGGTAGGAGTTCTGCGCCAAGGACAGAGCTGCTTGCTTGCGTAGGAGCCTATTGAGCCTTCGCGATGGGGACCGGCCTTTTGCCAGTGCTCCCCGTGTCACCATGCTGTCAACGATGAGGAACCACCGCTGATGAAACTTTTTCGATGCTCTGCATCGATGCTTGGTGGCGGACAAGACCGCGCACATCTCCAGCTCATTGATATGGCTCTCCCGGTCCCAGGGGAAAGACAGGATGGTTTTCCAATGCCATCGATGAGCTGGGTAGGGCACTTCGTGCTGATCTTCTGCTTCATCGCCAAGGGAAACATAGGCACGCATCTCGGTGCCCCTGTACGAAGTCCTGGCGAGCATCTGCCTCAGATGTGCTCGCTCTTCTCCCTGTTTCATCCCTCGCTCGAGGAAGGAGATACTGACTGCGGCCGCTCCACAAACTTCAGGGCGTCCCAGTCTCTCAGTGCTGAGGGCCAACTCATCCATGAGCCACCGAAGTCGTGCTTCGTCATAGAAGTCGCCCAACGTCTTGTCCCATTCGAGCTCATCCTTCAAGCCATGGGCATAGGCCTTGCAGAGGAGCCACGGGTATTCAGTCTCCTGGGCAGTGTCGTAGATGAGCTGGCCATCCTCATCCTCCACCACTGTGTAGGGCAAAAGGCCCTCATGCCCTGGGCATTCTTTTTCTAGCCAGGGTCGGAGGCTTTCACAGTTGTGGCGGAACTCAAACCACTTCTCGCGAGGTCCACCAAAACAGCAGTGTGATCCATGGCTCCGAATGAAGCCCATCTCCAACAACTCCTTGGCCAAGGTGAACTCCCACATCCAACTGTTCTTTGGGTGCTCGACGCTCACGATCCTGGGACGGCCATCTTGCCTAGACTGCTCAGCCCTCTTCAAAGACTTTGTTGCCATAGCGTTTGAATGGCGGAGGCGCACCTTCATTCCAGTGGAAAGGTGCTTGAACCCCATCACATTCCGGTGATCACGAACCGGTTGAGGACCCGCGAGTACTCTGCCATCAGGCAGGTGAATTGGCCTGCCTCGGGCTTTTGAAAAGAGTTTGCAGCAAGGTGCCCAATGCTCAGCTTCCAACAAAGGATCTGCCAGCTGCTCTTCCAGAAAGGCCTTTCCCTCTGCTGAGAAGAAGTCATGGCCCAGGTACCAGTCAAAGGGAGGTTGAACGTCAATTCCTCCCTCCGCAGCAACTGCTTCTGTGAGCAGGGCCCGCTTCCCAGCGAATCTCTCGCCAAAGCGAGGTAACTCCCAATCTCCTCGGATGCAGGCTCGCGAAGTGGAGCAATCCTTTCCAGATCGGTGGGCTATGACACATTCCAGCCCACACAACGAAACTCCACATCGAGCAGGGCAAGCTAGGACAAAGTCTGGGTTCAGGTTCTTGTTGCAAACCCAGCACTCATTGCCCTCATGCAACTTGGTCATAGGCTCCCTGAAGAAACGTTCTGCAACGGCAACCCCGCCTCCACTGGGCGAGGCATCAGAGCAAGTCATCTCTGAGCAGAGCTGAGCTCCGAGGGAGCTCCCCATCATGGGGGTACAGGCCATCACCAAAATGACCTCATCCAACGCAGGCGGTGGAGGTGCAAGGGCTCGACCCTCCGTGGCAATCTTTGTCACAAAGCTGAAGCTGTCCTGGAAGATGCTCAGCAATGGTCGCCTGAAGCACATTCCGAACACAGCCTTGCCAATGTAATGTCGAAGATCGAACTCCTTCCAGCGGTCAATTGCCAGAAGGGTAGATCCCAGGGCCACGAGGTTGACCTGCTTGTCACCGGCCAACTTGTACCAACCAAGATCTCCTTGAAGCTCGCCACCTTGCAGCGTACCACGATAGGCAGACACCAATCGCTTCCCTTCGTTCAGAGGAAGTCCTTTCTCCCGGCACATGTTGAGGAACCTTTTGTGCCTTTCAGACATGGTGCCCTGAAGCGCCTCGGCACACTGCCGGTCCAAGCGACGTAGTTCATCAAAAGAGTCGAGGTAAATCACAGAAAGATCATCCAACTGCGGAAGAGCTTTGAGCTTCGAGATCTCTGAGTCCTCTGGTACCTCCGACTCCTCAAAGACAAGGGTGCGGACCACGGCCTGGACCACAGAGACCGCGTTCAACCAGCCCATTGGCACAACTGCCATGGCTGGGTGCACCTGCTTTCCCTTCGGCCCACCAAACAGAGATGCGTCCACCGTCTTCTCGAAGCACATATAGCGATGCCAAGTGCTTGGCAGCCGAAAGAGGTTATAGCAGCTGGTGAAATCCTCTGAATCAACCAGCCACACCTCATCATCCTCCTGCTCAAGCAGGGTTAACTGCCCAAGATAGGGAAGATGACGGTCACCACCTTTGATGTGACATTGGTAGGCATTGATGGGGATGAAGTTCGAGATAAACCTTTGCATCTGTCGTTCCACGCCGCCTATCTTCTTAGTCTTCTTGACGGCAGCTGCACCGTTCACCACCTTGTTGCCCTGCACGTCGCAAAAGACTTCTTCAGGCGCCACTCCTACCATGAGCCCACGGGCTGAACCTGCCGCCACGATGGCGTCCCACTCAGATTGCGTGGCCATCACTCGGCTCTTCGGCGGAACCCTCGGCCAATCACTGACCGGTAGAAGCGACAAGGTGGGGTTCCTGATCTGGTCCACCATCTCAGGGGGCAGGTAAGGCTCAACGGGTTGGACTGCTGCCTCACCAACCTTCGGCCAGATGGGGATCACCAGATCTGCCTTGAGCTCCTCCAACGCCATCACCGGCTCCCCGGCATAGTCAAACCTTGCCTCGGTCAACTGTGCCCGGCCCTCATCGAAAGAGCAACAGCGGGCTTTGACAGTGGCAAGGTCTCTGACCCTCTCGGCCAGGTGCTGAACTGCCATCTCTTGGACCTTAGTGAGCTTTCCTCGCCGTCGTCGACAAAGCTTGCTGTCTCGCCCACCCAACCAAAGGTAGTTGAGGGACAGAGCCAAAAGCAACACAGCTCGGGCCTCATCAGCATCACTGTTCGGACCCAGGCAATCCATGACTCCATCCAAGTCCAAAGGTAGGAGATCATCTCCTCGGGTGTCTGGGAGGGACTCCCCGGAGGGCACGTCATCCGCGGTAAGAGCTTTTGCGAGTCGTCCAAGTGGAGTCCCCCAAAGTGAAGCTAACTGGCCCAATGCAGTGTCTTCCTTCTCGATCTTCTTCTTCCATCGCTTCTGCCATTGTCGGAGATCTCCAAGCTTCTCAGCCATTGGGGGCTGGTGAACCTCCTCCGTCAGCTGTTCGCTCAAGCCTTCGGTGCTGGCTCCTTCCCTTTGCCCGACGGATCCTTTCCTTGGCCTTTTGCTCTGCGGTTCTTCCCGCCTTTCTGATCTCCTTTGCCGCCCTTGGCCTGATAGCGATCGCTTCCCCTCAGCTTGTTCTCCAAGAGCAGCTGCTTCGCTACGTAGACCTCCTCCGAGCGTTCCAGCAGCGACCCGTGGTCTGGACTTATCAGTTCTAGGAACTGAGCGGACATCCAGTGTCCGTCCAAGGCGCTTCGCTCCAACGCCTTCAGCCGCTGGCCCACGATGTCCGCTGCCCTCGCGGGCTCTTCTCGAGCCAGGTGATCCAGGATCACACTGAGGGTTCTCAGCTCCCGCCCTGTGCGGACGTTCAGCTTGGCCCCCAGCGTTGGCACCATCACCGTCTGGAAGTAGTTCACGGCGGTGGGCGGAGTTCGAGTCTCCTCCAGCCAGTTCGCCCCCACTGAGCCTAGTGCTCCTTCGGACCGCATCCTTTGGAGCAACCTTGCTGCCAGACGCCCTGGGTGACGCTGGGCATACTCGGACAGGCGAAGCTGGTCCATCGCCTGAGGCTGAGTGGGGGCTTGGCGAAAAACTGCCTTGGACTCACTCTCTGACTCCGACTCCCCATCGAAGTCCATCGCTCGGCCACCTCCAAATGGCCCTCTGTCTTTCTTCCTCTTTTTCTTTCCTTCACCTTCATCTTCATGGGCCTCCCCAAAAAGGGGGTCAACATCTGCCTCCTCCTCTTCTTCATAGGATGAGGTTCCTTCCTTCTTCTTCTTGTCCTTCTTGGAGGCTTTTCCTGATGAGCCTTTCTTGTTTCGTCTCACCTCCTTGTCCTTGATCTTCTTCGACTTCTGGGGTGAGCTCTTTGCCTCCTTAGCACTGCGCTTCTTCTTGGAGGGCTTCTCGTCATCCGAGCCCTTCTCAACTCTCCGCTCTCGGCGGGTATCCTTGCCCTTGTCCTTCTTCGCCTTCTTCGAGGAGCTGGCTTTGGTAGCCTTCTTCATACTCTTTGCGGCTTTCTTCATGGCCAAGCGCGCTTCCGCCGCCTTGAGCTCCTTCTTCAAGGTCTCAAGTTTATCGGTGAGGTTCTCTTCCTCTTCATCCTCCGTTGAGGACTCACTCTCCTCACCTTCGTCCTCATCATCATCCTCCTGGGTTTCCAACCAGGGTAGCTGACCCTTCGGCCCTCGGTCAACCTCCATCTTGAGCATGGCCTCAAAGTAGGGACCTGCTTCAGCTCCGCAAGGTCGGGTGTGGCACCAACCTGGAGCTTTCTCCCTGATCATGGCAGGGGTAAGCAATCGAAATCGTTCGCTGTGGATGATCATCTGCTTTCCCTTCTTCTCCTTGCATAGGGATGACTTAACCTCGCACAGGTGGTACAAGGCTTTCTTTGATAGGCCTCTACCCGGCCCTTCAGTAGCCCACCACCTGTAGTGCTTGTCGGAGGCCGTGATGTACTTCCCGTTGAAGAAATGCCCAGAGCTGGTCAGAAGGATGCCATCGATGACCTTCACCAGCACCGTTCCCTGGGCATTGCCACCCTCATCTCGGACAGCCAGTTCCAAAATCTGGTCTGCCCTCACTCGGAAGGAGTACCACGCCTCCCTATCAACTTCTCCCTCCAGCCAAGCCATCAAGGCTGACTGGAGGGGTACTCAAGGTGGTTGCAACCTTGAGCTGAAATGCTACAGCCATGTTCAACATAGCATCGTGGCATCTACATTACACTATGTTACATTTCGAAGACTATACTTGCTCTAATAATCATCGAAATAATGAGCAAATCATGGTACAGATGCTGAAAAAAAGGAACAGATCGATTGTGAATCATGATGAACCATGATTTACCGCCAGAACTGCCACACATGGGAACCGCCCCAGCGCCCCACTGCCTGAGCTGCCCATGGGAGTTCCCATGACCTTCAGTGCGCCAGCAGTGCACCAAACAACCCTGTGGAAGATGTATCGACTGCCTACTAAAGCCGGGGGGAACCTTGGACCTTGAATGATACGGAGCATGAATAACAATTTTGGAAATATCATAACATAACTATTTAGCTGTAGTTATCAATGGTGTAGTTCTTGATGGTTATGATGATATCAATGGTTATTGTAGTACTATTCTGAAAGACTGTGACCACAACTAAAAGATAGTCAGAGAACCATAACTAGAAAATCATTCATACAGTATGACTATAACCATTTCATGATTGTTTAGAAAAGTGATGGCACGAATAACCATTAGTTACCCTTGCTAGCCATTAGTAGCCATTAATGACCATGAGGGCGATCAACAACCATCACTCATCAATCACCAATTCTGGGATTTAGAGAACAGGATGAATAACCATCACTGGTGATTCATCCCTTTTTGTCATATCTGTTTTTTACTTCAATCCAGTTTTTAGTCACTGGATTACTCAGGATGAATAACCATCTATATAACTCCTTTTTTACTTCAATCACCAGTTACTTCTGAAAATCAACTCGAACGGGAAGGAAATTCCTCACCAGACTCGCCACTCGTCAAGTCACTGGCCATGCCCTTCCAACCTTTGATTTGCTTCAACTCCTCGAGTGGGACGATGGGATCCATGCGTCGATATGGTGGTTCCTCAAACATTGGGAGCCCCAAAAATGCTTGGTTTACTATAGATGATTCATAAACTGGATCATTTGGGATTACCCCCCTGTGACTTGAGACACTCTCGTAGCATGACTAATGTTGGATGATAACTGGGGACCTTAAAGTCACGACTGGGAAACCACCATATGAACAGCCATGGCTGGGCCCACAGTTCGATCAGGTGAAGAACTCGCAAGGTCAATGAACTCATTCACCATCAATAGCCGTAATCAACCGTCATTCACCCCAGTGACCATCATTGACTTTGACAAAAGGTCATGAACAAGCAAATTGGCATCATGAACCAACCGTCAATCATTATTGGGCATGAATTGGCCAACAATTATTTATCAACCATGAATGATTCAGAAATGAAGCATCGATTAATCGTCCATCAATCATTATCAGCCATCATTTATCATCATTGACCTTCATTATCCATCATCGCTATAAGGCTATAAATGACAAATATAAAGCATGATTTGGCTGTGGGTCAGTTCACCCCGTACCCCTGGTTCCCCATCATTAACCATTGTTTTCCTTATTACTACTGGTTATTATCCCCCATGAAATTGGTTGCCTAAGAGCTTGACCCAGCTCGCCATTTAGTGGTGCCCCCTATGACTTCAGAACCCCCAACCGCTGTCACAGCTTGTGGCTTGGCTCGCTCTCCTCGGTGGTGTAGTCTGCCAGTGGCGAAGTTCCAGCTCTCCATGCACGCCCTGGTTCCGCTGCGCCGCAAGTTCGTGACTGGAAAGAAGGATGGTGAACTAATGGTTCATGGTGGTGAATGGTGGTTAGTTTATAATGGTCAATGATGATGAATGGTGATGGTTGATGATGGTCAATGATGGTAAATGATGTTGAATAATGGTGCGTTAAGGATTGATCATGTTTAATCATCAGCAAATGATGGTTGACAATGTTCAATAATCAGCTTGCAGGTCAAGTACTAATGGTTCATGATGATTAATTGCGTTTAACAATGGCTGATCAATCACGGTTGAAGAATAAATATAGAGAATAGATGGTATAGACGGTCATGGCTATGCTAAATGGCAACGATAGTAGAGACGGTAGCGATACCTGGAACTCACTTGTGACCCTTGTTTTGGATGGTTTGACCATATTTAACCAATAAATCTGGGGGTGAACCATCCCAAGCGTCACATAGCCTCCAGGTATCAATGGAACATGCAGATACTGACCACGCAGCGTACCATCGGGGCCTGGTTGTGAGTTGAGAAGCTCAGCCTTCTGCAGTCTTTGCGTGAAGATTTCGAATCGTCTCTGGTACTCGGGGCTGCCCTTCCTTGGAGACTGTATGGCTGGATGATCATCCTGTGTTGTGAGTGATAACTGTGATAGCCCATTCATCAGTGGTTTTTCTCTAGGGTAGTTACTAACTTTCCTTTTAAGGATTCGATCATGTGAAAAGATACAGTACGACACCTGTACGATCCACGCCACTTGGATGCACTGGGGCTCTAACCAAACACGGCACTTCTTCAATTCATCACAACTCACAACTGCACAGACACCACGTGGCACTTCCTTCACAGGGAGCTGTGTTCCTCTCCGAAGCCGAGGGTCACGTAGCTCCTGTGGTACCTTGGAACATCGATTTGTGCGCTGGTCCTGCTCCCTTGGCCTAGGAAATCAACATTCACGGGAACCCCCCTTTCTTGGGGATCATGGGACCCACCAAGGTAGAGTTTCAAACACGACCACCGGACTTGAGGGTTTCCAGCAGTAAACCCTTCGGGCTTTTGCCCAGCCCTGCTCAGTTCATTGGTTGCATCCTTTCACCAAGCAATTGCAGCAAGATGCTTCGCGATGAAGTCATCGAAGAGTGAAGCGGCCGAAACGGACGCAACGGACTGCACGGGTGGATGCACAACAATTCCAGCCGCCAAAGGGAGCAAGGCGAAGAGCATCATTTTGGTTCACCTGAGCTCTGCTTGCTCCACTGTGCTGGTACATCAACAGCTAGTTGCGTTATTCTGGTGGCGTGGTGTGAATCTGCCATTTTTGTTGTTTCACCATTCAGCACAGTCAGGAAATCCCACTCACTCAATGAGGGCGAGGATAGCAACACTTCTGCATTCCAAGTCGCGATCGGATGAGATAGAGTACAAATGTAAGCGTGTTGCGTAAATTTGGCTGCGGAAGAGCG
>VSDK01015795.1:723988-777412 GCA_009767595.1 Symbiodinium kawagutii
AGAGCGGTGTTAGACTGGTCGCTCTCTCATTCACTGCAATCTAAAAAGCACACAATTCATCACAAAAGAGGGCGCCAAAGAAATCCTGGGAGAGATGGTTAGTAGAGAGTCCCTCAACTGTCGTGTTACGAACGCTGTACGAAGAGCTGTTCGTTATTCTCCCACAGCTGTGCGTCATTCCTGGTGACCTTCAAGGCCACCTCTCGGCTTTTTCCCCAATGAACTGCACTGAATTCAAAGCTCATCATGTCTCCCCCAAACAACTGCACCTAGTTCAAAGCTCATGTCTGACAATATTTGAGCAATCGATGGTCACACAAGTGGCTGACATAGAGGCAAGTACTACCATTCACAAAGCCATCGGTCAAGAGATGGTCCAGCCTTCCGATGGTAAAGCCTGAGCCAACAGAAAGATCCCACTGATTCCATGATTAAGAAGCCAGGCGGCTGTTACTCGCTGGTGTTTTCTTGGCAATGAACCGTGGTGAACTGGTTGGTGGTTTCAACCCCTATGAAAAATTTTAGTCAACCAACCATTTATTCATCATTGCAAGGGAAAATAAAAAATATCTAAAACCACCATCCTGTGAATCATTATGGACCATTCAGCTGGTTTGTTCCTTCATTCCTGGTTTTTTTTTGTGTTCGATTCGTCAATCATTTGACGACTGACCAACACAAAGCACCAAAGGAATATGGCTGTGGGTCAGTTCGCCCCGTACCCCTGGTTCCCCATCCTTAGCCATTGTTTTTTCCCTATAGTTTGTTGGTGATTATCCCCCATTATTGGCTGGTTAATATTGACCCATAGCCAAAGGAACCATTCTCCGCGGTTGAACAATACCAACCATTTTTTCTACCTGGTCCAGGCGAACCAACGCTTCGGCAAACTGGTGGGTTGGTTGGTACCCACCATGACCCCCGCCTCGGCAACTTACCTGGCAATGGAAAATCCACCATTAATAGCTGCTTTCTCCGGGGTGCGAATCCAAAAATGCGGTGTTCAACTTCCAGGTTAGTTTTTAAGAGGGTAATCGAAACATGGATTGAAAAAATTGGGACTTCGGATTGGTGATGGGCTGGTCATATCACCCTGCCGGCAGGAAAAAGTGACCAAACCTCCCATGAAACCTCGAAACTAAAACTGCCCAGCATGCTGAGGATGCTACTTGCGGAGGCATGTGGCACTATGGCAGCCGGGCCGACGAAAACTGGAGCCAAAGCATGGCATGTGCTCCCGTTGGCCCGCCATCGGGTCCAGATCTGGTGATGCATCCACTGAAAATTAAACCACTGAAGACCCGAAACACGGAAGACAAATGAAAGAGAAGCATCTGGAGACCAAGCCAAGCCTTTAAGAAATTGAGAACCCGGGAAATTCCTCCAACTTATGAGGTTGTTTGCTCCAATCTCACTAGTCGCGTTCTGCAAACATGCCACTGAGGCGTATGTATTGTTGCATCAGGTTGCCAGCTGCACCGCTAAATCATATGCTATCCAGCGACGCAAAGCATGTAGCACAAGCTGCAGGCGCCATGTCCTCTTTTTTTGTCTACTTATATTTATACCTGTATTCTTTATACCTGCAGCCATGGCCACATCCTCCCACTCAGTTAGACGATCTCCTTCAAGCACATCCTTGTATCAGCAGAAGCTCCTTTCTTTGACTTCGAGTATGGCAAGCTCCAGATTGCAGTATCCTTTGTCATGGCTGGCTCCAAGACGAGTACTCTTGTTCCTGGCCAGGTACCTCTCCAGCTCCGGCACAATATCTCCAACTTGAAACTCCTTCAGGTCTCTATTCTTCAGCTCTACTACTCCTCCCAGGCAGTGTCCATTTCAACTTGCTCCAGTTCGACTTTGTGGACTCCATCATTCAGACACTTGAAGCTGCTTGAAGCTCGACTTGGTCATTATTTTCTCCTCGTTTTGGATTACAGGCTGTTGGATTCTGCGTGCACTTCATCCTGGAATACTGGTGCTTGCTGGCCATATTGGCCAAAGCCAGCATCTGTAGCTGGCAGGGGCCGCCAAAGGCTTGCCGGCAGACCACGGCCTTCCCCTTCCCTGTCTAATCTTCTTCTTTCTTATTTCCCTCCGCTCAATTATGGCGAGTGGTCACGAAGCCTGCCGTGCATCACTGCTGTGCCACCGCCTCAGCACTCAGTGCTGTTTTAATTCTCCGTCTATCTTCTCTCCTTCTCTTCCTCCTTCCTTTCTTTCTTTCTCCTTTCATGGTTGGAAGGGTTTCACCTTGCCCTTTCAACTTGCCCTGTGTTAAAGGTGCAAATTAGCATTTTCCCAGAAGCTATCTGCTCCTTTGTCAATTTTCATTGTTCCTTGTTTGTAATCATTCATGCTGCACAGGGAATTTGCTGCAGACGTGTGGCCCGACTGAGAGCTGCATACCGCTGGGTAAAAAAAAATCAGCGACGCAATCAACATCAACATGCCCCACAAAGTCCCAAGGAAGAATGAACCATTGCCAACAAGAGACCACTTGGAAACTTTCTTGGTGAACTATTGCAGACATTTGTGAAGAAAACTGAACCGTTCTGGCAGTGGTTGATGGACAACCCTCCCTGTAGACGTCCAATTTTTCTTCCCCCCATTGGAGAAGCCCGGTAGCAGGAAGCATCCATGAGCTGGAAAACAGTGGGTGCTCCAGCTGCCGTGCCGGCTGCTAGTAGCATTTGGCGTATCTTTTCAATAGATGAAATGAAAGAACTTGAAGACTTAAGAAACCGATTCTCAACTTCTAAGATTGATCCAATTTTTATGATTCCAATTATTTATCCAAGATTTACCACTTTTGTTTCACATGGAATCACCAAAGGCTGGGTGAAACTCGGCCGCTGCTTCGAAGGTGCGCTCAGCGTCAAGCCGCTTGCGCAGCAGTACATCGAAACACCGGGGGCACTCGCCGCATAGGAAAGATTTTTGTCAAGACAATTGCTACCACAGCAGTGGTGCGTTACGAGGGATGAGGGATAATGACCAACAAAAACAGGAAATGTGACTGGTCATGGGCCCGAAAGCATTGAAATAAGAGGGAAGCCACCCACTAGCAGGTACCACCATACGAAGTCAGAAATATCTTTGTCAACCGCTGGTCCGCTGGTTCCTGATACAGGATTCCTGGCAAACGAGTCTTGGGGTGGCAGCCAATTTGCCAATCAAGCCATGTTGAAATACCTCACAGTGCACAAACCAAATCTGAAGATAGATTCTGGAGTGTCTGACCCATTCGCATACGTAGACATGACCCGTATACTTGTTGTCCATGTCGTGCAATCTCAAGGGTGGGTCATGACCCACGGACGTGTCATGAAGCGCGCTGAAGCCATCAGTCCGACCCCATGAGGGCACCATGAAGAGCGAAGCAAAGGAAGATCACCTGGAACTCTACCAGACTACCACCATGTGTGTTGCAGGGACCCAGTTGTAGGCAACGTAGGACTCCAATGATGTCCAAACAACTAATCCTTCTCACTTGTTTGGACTATCTCGTGGCGATCCTGAGCCATTCGGGGAATACAATTGTCTTTTATCGATCATTGACCAGCACCAGTATCAACCCTCTTTCACCGACATTTACAACTTGTTTCTATCAACCATCAAATAATCATTGACCATTATGAACCATCATTAACAATCATTGATCATCAAATCACCATCAATCGTCAAAATAACTATGGAACAAATTATCAAAATAACATAACCATCACTGACCATCCTCATTTCCCTTCTATTTACCACTTTAGATGGTGGTTTCTCAAATCGGGGATCCCCAAAATGGATGGAGTTATCACTATAAATGGCTCATAAACTTCATGATAACTGGGGTTTCTCTATGGCTTGGGAAACTGTGGCTTTGTTGGTATCCCTC
This sequence comes from Symbiodinium kawagutii, assembly GCA_009767595.1. Classification (NCBI taxonomy): domain Eukaryota; class Dinophyceae; order Suessiales; family Symbiodiniaceae; genus Symbiodinium; species Symbiodinium kawagutii. The sequence continues at coordinate 727,878 of VSDK01015795.1, forward strand.
TGATAAGCCATGATCAACCATGATTAGCCATTATTAAGACACATCTCTGTTTACTAACAATGATTAGCCATGCCATGACTAACCATGATCAATGATTAACCATGATTTCCCTCATCATAACCATCGTTTTCCCTATAGCTTGTTGGTTCTTATCTCCCATTATAAATGGTTGGTATTGACCCGTAGCCACTTGGTTTACTAATACCCCCATGGTTTGAGAAAGCACCAGCTTCCAGCACAACAGTTCGACACGGTCTGCCAGCTCAAGGCACTCCCCCAGCAGACACCACCATGCGCTCGGAGATGTGTTCTGCTAGCACTCGGCCACCCATCACCTGCGATGCGTAGCGTGACTGCTGACTGCTGGTGCGCATGGAGAGGGGTGATTCACAGCTGGTATTGGGAAATCAGAATGATGTTGAGTCGATCTTTAAGAATTAGGTTTTCCTGATGATGGTTGCTGATGTTTGGTTTGATGGGTTCATGAGCGTTAGTAACCAGCCAAGATAGGGATTGGATAGGGTGATGTAACAACTGCAATGATATTGAAGCATAATAATCAATGATGACTCGTGGTTGATGATTTATGGTTTTAGTGATGTCATTATGGCTGAGGACTATTGTAGGAACGGCTACATTTAGTAATAGTTTAATGCCAGTGCTATCTACCATCATGATGAATAGTAGTTGCTGATGATGATTAACAATAATGGTTCATGATGGTTAGAGACCCTCTTGAACGGCTTATCATCGTTGGTGATGATAATTGATGCTGGTCACCGCTAATTGTTGTCAAGTTTATGATGGTTACCTAGCTGTCAATCGTGAACGACAATGACGAAGTATAATGGAACCTGATGGACAACAACAATGATTGCAAGCTGACAATGACGATAGTGAATGATGGTTGATCAAAAGTGGTTCAAAATCCTTGCACTGATCCACCACACATCATCAATGGCTGAGTAATCGTGAAAAATGCTCGGTCATCAGCAACAAGAGTTGAGTGTCGGGAAAACATGTTGCTACACACACTTACCCACCTACCTACCTACTCACCAACCTACCTACCTAACCACCTACCTACCTAACCACCTACCTACCCACCTACCTACCATCTGCGCTACTACAGCCATGTGCTGAGACGCGCACTGCCAGCGTTGTGCAGCAGGCATGACCGATGATGCCGCCCAGCGTCACACCTAAAGGGTCCTGCATGCGATGGCCATCAATTGCCGCACGAAATCAAGCAAGGTCAGTAGTTAATTGATGATTTAGTGTTATCCTCTATGGACGATTGGGCTATTATTACTAGCTAGTAGTTGATGATGATAGCCTTGATGGACAATTAGGCCATTATTACTAGCTATTGGTTGCCAATATCAGCTCTAGTCAACTTGATTAGTTGTTAGTGAATTGTTAATGACTATAGCTGTTGTTATTACTTCTTATTCGTTGCAAATATCAGCTATTGATAGCTAACAATAATATCAACAACGAAGAACAACTCATCATAACTTTAGCAAATGATGACTAACAAACAATAGATGTGCAAACAGCAAATGATCAATAGCTAACGAGTCAATATCAGTAGCTACCAATAAGCAACAACCATATAAAAACCAGTCATAACTAAATCAATAACTGGCCAATATCATGAATCAACTAGCTAATGATAATAGCATCTATCACAATCAATAGCCACAATCAACCCATGAACCAACCATTAACCATATAATAGCTACAAGGTGGGCCCCCAACCAGCTAAAAGTTGGTTTATAAACAGGTTAACTACCAGTTTTGGTAGATATAACTATAGTGACATGGCCTTCTAAACCAAGTTACAACTACCGGGGCCCACCTTGTAGGAACTAACAACTCATGTCAGTTGCCAATCGCAGCTGTCTCCTTGGAAGCTGCTAAGGCAATGGTGGAGATCTGCGATCGATCGCCCCACTCAGCGAGGAAGGTCATGGTCAAGGCCTGAGGACAAGTCGCGTCACGGAAGTTGCAGCCAGGGCTGCAGCCACGCAACCTCATCCAATAGCTTGCCATGAGGCTATGGGTCAATCAACCAATATGAACCAACCAATAATAGCTAGTTTATGGTTGATAATAGGGGATGAGAACTGACAGTTACAGGATAATATATACCTACTATATGAAAGAATGGTGTTGGAATAGTTGGGCTATGATGGAAAAATGATGGGAACTAGTTGGAATAGTTAGCCCATGAATCATGAAATATCATTGAATGAAGAATGGTAGGAACTGTTCGGAATGATGAGGCTATGATGGAAGAATGTTGGGAACTATTTGGGATAATGTTAACCCCGGATGAAGCTAAACCGTAGGTTTATTGAGTGGGGGGGTACCATCTTAATGGAAAAAATGGAAAAAAACATTACATGTCATTGAATGAAGGATGGTGGTCACTATTTTGGGATTGCGCTACGATGGGAGCATTTGGAATGGTTGGGCTATGAATCATTACGAAATCATTCCTCTCCAAAACTGGGGGGCGAACATGCCAACAATGCTATTCGTAGATTTTTGGAATGTTCTACAGCTTGCCACCTTCTCCTTATAGATATTTATTCACACAAACCAAAACTGCGTGGCCCAAAAAAATTGGACATGCAATGCCTGCCCGCCCTTCGATGCTCTGCAGAATCGTCCCTTTGGCGCCTGCGCAGCCACTGACCAGAACCGGGGCTTATCCTTGGAGCTGTCCTCACACAGCGTTCGACCAGCGCGACCTGGATCCCATCATCGGCTCGGTGGGCAAAATCGACCCTTCAGAACTTCACAACTTTAGTCACTCTGTGAGTAGTTAGGGCGGCCAGACCCTTCCTGTAGTCACTCTAGTCCTGAAATAACAAACTGGATCTAGCCCGTTCATGTCATGTCCCAAACAAAAATCATCTAGTTATCAATCATTTTGGGGCTTCAAAATTGCTCAAGTCCCAGAACGCTGACGGTTCGATCACTGCCGCTGCTCGTCTCCTTGAGGCTTTGTTCCACCTCTTCTAGCTCATCGCTGGGCCTGGGAGATCTGGGATCACGTGACCACCCCATAGCCACCGTGGGGACTTCCTCCAAGTGATCAAGCTCTGAAGGCCGTTTTTCTCTCGTTCAAACGCTGATCTCACAGCTTTTCTTGGGATCGAAATTGGACGCTTCTTCAGCTTCGCCGGAAGCTGATGTTGTTTTACATCGACTTCCAGCAGCGACTCACAGCTGTGAAACATCGGCAGCGGCGAAGTTCGACCCAGGCACTGCCTCAAGGCACCATCTGCAGCACCCAAGTTGTGAAGCCCCAACGGTTCACCATGGCACCACGACTTGGGGACTCCCAGGGACCCCTGGGCAGCCATCGATGCGACCCAGCCACAACACCAGGCGTATCAGCTGAGCCCATCAGGCTCCAATGGGTCAAGTCGATGTTGCGCCTGGCGTCTTCAATCATCGAGAGATGGACTGGTAATGAAATCATCAATTCACAAGTGAATACGTATCCATTGATCATCGAAAACATGTCGTCAGAGATTACGGAAGGAATTGATTGGTTTTCTTGGTGAACCAACTCAAGTGATAAATTCTCTGAATCTTTTTGGGTCGGGCTGCACCGCGAACTGCAGTTTTGCCGGGACAACAGTTACCAGTCACCAATGCGATGAATGAGCTGCTCAAAAAATATAATCTGAGTGATTGTAGGGCATTGCAATCAACAACATCACCACTAAATCATCGACAATCAATGTCAGCAACCATTAAGCATCAACCAACCATAGTTGGTTGATTTGGGCTGTCTACTCCCAGAAACTTCTGGTTTGATGTGGCGACTTTGGGCCCTACCATCATGGGCTGTGTGAGAAAAAAGACCATTCAGAATCACAATCGTTCATAGTTCATGATCAGCTGGTGACAGCACGGGGGTCTTCAGATTCTTCATCACTCTGCAGTCGTTGATTGCCGGTCACTTGGGATGCTACCATGCCAGACACACCGAGCGAGTTCGCCGGGAGCCACTGCCAGGGGCAGGACCTGAAACGCCTGGCTGAGGGGCTGGAGACCTCCTGAGTAATCATCCGTGGGGGTGGAGTCTGATGGGTTGTAACTGTGGATCCTGCTAAGATGGTGGGTCTTCCAAAATGGTCGCTGATGGATGGTTGGTATATGGATGGTTGGTATTCCCAGAATGGTTGGTGGGTATTCTTAGAATGGTTGCTGATGGATGCTTGGTATTCTCGAAATGGTTGTTGATCCTGCTCTTAACTCCTTTTGCAATAGGCAGCAGGTGCCAGAAATGACGAAGAAGGAAAGGATTTTCGGTGGCATCGCGGTTTTCGCGAACTGGCTCACATCGAAGTCCACTGCAGTCCCTCTTGGCAGAAATGAGCAAGGTGAGATTCTCAATTGGCAGTGGGTCAAAACCCCGTACCCCTGGTTCCCCATCATTAACCATTGGTTTCCCTATATTTTGTTGGTTATTAACCCCCATTATTGGTTGGTTAATATTGACCCATAGCCATTTTCGAATTTTTGGATTTCTCTCACAAGAACAAGGCCACGCACCTGCTCGCGTCACGTGGCTGCGTGAGAAAGCCGGTTCATCCATTTGGCGTGGCCTCATTCGATGAGGAGAAATGGCTCTGGTGGGGTGAAACTCTCATCGACTGGCGCAAAGGGGCGTTTAAAAAATGACCAAGACTCGAATCATCTTAGGGCCTTGGGGTTGAACATTCAAAATTTATCGATATCACGCATAAATAATTGTTCTTTATAATTTTCAGGCATTATTAGCCATTTTCAGAATCATTCATCAGTGACCATCATCATTACTTTTGACACTCTTGACCATAGGTTTATCATTGACCATCAATGAAAACATCGTGTGCAGAATAGATGATCCATGATTGGTACACTTACGATCATTCGCCATCATCAACAACTGTATTAGCCATCATTTATCACGATTCACCATCATCAACAATCATGAGCCACTATTAACCATTCTCAACCATATTCTTAATCGTTATCAACCATCATAAACCATTCTCACCCACTATTGACAATCATCAACAACCATTACTTACTATTAACCATTACTCACCATTCTTAACCATTCACTCACCATTCTAAACCATGATTAGAATGGTTAATAGCCATATTCTCAATGAGTTACTAGTAATGGTTGTAATGGTTAGCCATATGCTCAATTGAGTTACTATTAACCATTGACCATATTCTCAATCATTACTCACCATTCTTAACCATGATTCTCACCATTCTTAATCATGATTCTCACCAATCTTAACCATGATTCTCAATCATGATCCGCCATTTCTACCAGCACAGCAAGCACGACACTCCACTGAGCTTCCGCGCGGCGGCGGTACCGGAGCAAGGCGGCGCGGCGTCTCCCCCGCCACTCGTGGGGGTCCTGCCAGCTGGTGGAGCCTATCATGGCCTCGAGGGGGTTCTCAAGTCATAGGGAACCCCCAAGAAATGGTTGGTTTGTTGCTATAAAAGGTTGATAAAGGATGATTTTGGGGTGTCCATGATGACTTGAGAAACCACCATGATCAAAAGAGCGGGACGCTGTGAGGGCCTATATTTCTTCAAGTTTTGGAATTGTTCCAGTTTGTGTTGCGTGTTGTGGGCTGACGAATATGTTCACGTTTTCTGAAAGTTGTGTGAAAGTAAATTCTGAAACGTTCGAAGTCCATTCCCTCCAAGACAAGTCGATTCCATAGAGACTGTGTTGTGATGAAATGCCAGTGCCAGAACTTGCAAACTGAATACCAGATGCCGAAATAGATATAGAACTGACAACAACAACAACAACAACAAACACAACAAACACAGCCCTGGCCAACAGTCCTGGCAACGTCCCCCCCAGCAACAGTCCTTCCGAGGCCACTCTGGCGCTGACAATGCCTGGTCAGTCGTGACATCCATGGGAAGCCGCTGACCCAGTGGAAGTAACAGACCTATATGACCATTGGACCAGCGTTCTTGTAATAGAATTTACCAATGGTTATTTCCACTAGTGGTTGGTAATGGTCCATGTACCATATTTACAAAAAGTAATACATTGTAATTCGATTCCTCTCAGTTTACAATTTTACTTTTGAGTGCAGTAGCTGTTGATATTGTTGTAATGGGCTACAACCACCTGGAAGCGCGAAGAAAAAGTGTAGCTTTACCCTGAAGTCATCAAGAAAACCACCATTTTGGGCCACTTTGAGGGTACACGTGTGGCAACCACAGGTGCGAGAGACATCATTGACATCCGAGCAGCCTCCTGATGGGGCACTTCGAGCCACCAGCACCTGGACCGGCAGCAACTGAGTCCAACTTCCAGCTGCTGTTGTGATGATAAGGAACCGCTATCAACAATGGTCTTATAGGGGAGTATAATGGTTAATAATGGTCTTAATTATGGTTAACAATGGTTATAGACCACTAATAATAGGGGATCATAACCAACAAGAAGACCTAAGTGGTGGTTTCTCAAGCCATAGGGGATTCTGGTGGTTGTAAGCACTAGTAATGGTAGGGGATAGTTAGTCACAATATTGGTGGATAGACCAAGTATGTGCTTGTTTTTCAAAAATAGGTGACCTCCAAAATTGCCTGCTTTAGTATTGACCACTACTATTGGATACTTTGGGGGTACCGTTATTTTGAGAAACCACCATAGTACTGTAGTCATCATATTCTTCCTGACCGTGGGTTTGACTAAAACGCCAACAATCGTGCGATTAGTGTCAGCTACTAATGTACATATACCAACAGGAAATCCTTTTCATTGTGAACCATCAAAACGAATCAAAACGACATTGTTTCTTGTATACCAGAACCACAAATGACTACCATTGACCGTTCATTACCTATTGAAGTTAACCAAAAACATGTAACTCTCATCCATGAGCCATTTATAACATATCTAAAAAACCTAAAAAAAAAGGTAGATATGTAAAAAACCTCTTGTCCTTAATCATTAACCAGCTAGTTATGTCCCCTATCATTAACCATACATTAGCCATACATTAACCATACATTAACCAGCTTCACCAGTATTAACCATTAACCAGCTTCACCAGTATTATTGCTTAACCATACATTAACCAGTTATTCACCAGCTTCTAGTGGTTAACCCAGCTTCTAGTTATGTAAAAAAATCCTTTGGTTCCACCACTCCACCAGTTGCTGGTGGCCCAACCGGGCTCGTTCGCTCCCGGCGCCTGGCCACCGAGCACCACATCGCGCTCCGCTTCCAAGACCCGCGCCTCGCCAAGGCAGCGCCCCGTGGCATCCACCGGGGAAGCGATGCGCCCAACAGATGCTTACGCTTGGTAGTCATAGTAGTAGTGATAGTTATATGAATATGAAAAAATATGAACAAATATATAGATACAGGTTCATTTACAAAAATGTAGCTAGCAATGGAGTAGTCTCATGGTGGCGATGGTTTGTAATGATAATGGTTTGCAAGGGTTCCTAAAGCTTCAATAGTCATGATTAGTAGTCATCATGCTTAATGGTTCGTAGTCACCCTGCGTCGTCATGGTTCGTAGTCATAGCGGTTAGTCACGATAATGGTCAATACTGCTTCATGGCGTAGATCTCGGCAGAGATCCTTTTAAACTCAAATCCCAGGCTGTCAACAAGCCACAGATATGTCCATGGACTCTGGGGCCCTAGATCAACGTGATCCTAGAATCACCTTGGGAATGGTTTGCATGCTCATGGTCAGTAATGGCTTCTGAATCATTGACGAGCCATGGTTGATAGAAATGGCTGATAGTACTGGTTGAGTATGGCCATCAATCATGGTTTAGATCATGAATGATCCCTAACCATCATTGATAACGATTTCTGGTCAACCAGGATATTACCGCTCTAATAAACCATCAACGTTAACCTTTTAGTAAGCATCATTACTGAGCTGGTTAACGGTTCATGATGGCTAGCCATGGCCACCGGTGCTCGCCATGGGAACGGCTGTCTGTTGGCCGCCTGCATCTGCGACAACTTTCGCGCAAAGTCCACGGAGGCCTCGCGCAGCTTCTCCTGGGAGCAGGAGTTCGTGATGGCTACTGATGGTTTAATGGTTTAATCATGGGGTTGAGGGTGGTCATGAATGATAGTGTCTTTGATGGTTTAATCATGGGTTTAATGATGGTGTAATGGTAATGAATGATAGTTTAATTACTGATGGTTTCATGGTTTCAATCATTACTGATTCACTGAGGGTGGTCATGAATGATAGTGTAATGATAGTGTCATGATGGTTTCGTGATGGTTTAATGATGGTGTAATGGTGGTTTAATGATGATTGATGATTAATGAAGATTAATGATGATTGATGGTTAGGGACCCTTACGGATCGTTAATTGATGGTTAATTGTTGGTCAATGATGATTGCTGATGATATTGATGGTTCATGGCGATTAATGATGATTATTCATCATGACTAATGAATGATGGTTACTGATAGCTACTGATGGTCGATTTTGGGTTCTGCATGCCAACCTACAATAAGCATTGACAAGCATGTCTATGTTACATGAAAGTGATACTAGCTGACATGGTGGGCCAAAGAAAAGCCAAAACACATCGCTGATCATACCTCCAAGGTGGAAGAGTTGAAACCATCGGTGGGTTGGTGGGACAATTTACGTTGCAAACCCAATTGTTGACCCACCAATTGTAGCTGGGTTTTCTATAGATTTCCCATTCTTCTGCTTAGAGATTAAACAGCTATCTTTGATCAGCTCTAATATAATCCGCTTCTAGATTATTCTGTCGAAGTTTTGGATCCTGTTGAACCACTTATCCTATCAGCTGAGCTTCAAACCTCAGCTTCATTCTTACCCGTCCCAAATAAAGAAGATTACAGAACCATGTTGAACCATCAATTATGTCCTGTTTCAAAGAAAATACATTTCATCCGAACATGAAACCAGTTGAGGCAATGTCCCTGATGGATATCCCTTCATTATTTAATATCCTCAATGGGTCTCAAGTCATAGGGGACGCTCAGTTGTCATCCATGAATGGTCGGAGTACAAAACCAACTATGACTTTGGGGGTCCTAAGCTGGCTTGAGAAATCCCCATATAGTTGGTATATTCCCTTGGTATCTTCCCCTATTAGTACCAGTTCTTAATGGTTACAACCCTTTGGCTTCAGAAACCTCCATGTGGGTTTGTTGGTTCGAATCCCTGAGCCATGATTAATCATCGTTAACTATCTTTAACCATTCTTAACCTCTATCATGCCTTTTAATCCATCATCAACCATCTATAACCACAGAATTCCCTATGAATCCATGAAAAACCTCACCATTCTTAACCACTACAATCATCGATTAATCTATAATGACCCATAATAACCATTCTCTAACCACTATAATCATGGTTATGAACCACTATGATCCTTATCAACCCATAATAACCCCTATGGTTTCTTGGGAACCCCAGGCCCTGCCGGGCCCCGGCTGGCGCCTCGGCCGCCTCGCGGCCTCGCTTCTCGGACTCCAACTCCAAGCGGAGCAGCTCCAGGTCCTCACGCGGTGCTCACGCGGTGCGGCGAAGGCCCTGGGGCTTGGCCCGTTGCCCTGGTGAAATGCCGAGATTTTCTACTGAAAGGGAAGTACCCTGGTGAATAAGCTGATTAATTGCCCAGTTAATGATGGTGAATAAGCTGGATGGTTAATAATGAAGTTCATTATGGTAAACATTATCATCTTCATTGTTAACGTTCATTTTTGACGTAGTACTGAGTGTTGATCTCTTTTCGAAGGTTGAATCATGAAGTTCACTATGTAATTCACCTAGTATGTTGAGAAATGTTTATCAAGGTGAATTGCTGTGGGAGAACAAACATCAAGAATCATTGATGGTAGATCCATGTGTTCCTAAACCACCATGAGTCGCTCGACACAGCTGGTGCTTGCCATCGAGGGTGGTTGTGTCTGGGGTCCTGAGCAGCCGTTTTTCACGATCACCATAGTTGACCATGAATTGAACCATTGATCAAGATAGCTGTCAATGAACCATTGTAAACCATGTGTGGATCACCTTTTACCATCAATGGCACACACTTGTTCATGACTTGTTCAAAGCCATCATTGACCGTTCTCCCACAATTCTCAACCCAGCAACCACTATGAACCTCCATGTACCATTCTCAAGCCATTGCCAGTGTGTTCACCATTCTTGAAGCACCCTCACACAAGGCTTCAATCATGATTACACGAAGGTTGACCAATCCGGTGTACACAACTTGCTGGTAATCGAGACTAGTCCTGGGCTCAGAGCAGGTATTGATGACTTGCTCATGACGCCCAAGAAAAAAAACAAACAAACTCACAACAAACGGTGGGAACGCCTCTCTTTTTGGATGCGCTTTCTTGGCATTTTTTACATGCTTTGTTGACATTGAGCTGTAATCAATTGAGAAGAACAGTAATTTTTGCTATGATAGGGATAGGGCTAGGGCCTGTTCAGTGGAGCCATATCCAGACTATCACGTTATCTTCTGAGCAATTGGTTGTTGCCCTACAACTCGAGCATCATCTGTTCTCAACAAAAAGCAGGAGAGGAACCAATACTCCAATGCCATCATGCTTCGTCCACATTCAACTGGTTGTCTATCAGCCAATTATTTCCTCATAGCCAGAAACTGACTGATCCTGCAAGGATTTCCCGTTGAATTTGGCAGTTGATCATCAGCACGTTGATTCCGCACCCCCAAAGATGGGGCAACCCACTCAACGTTGCCTTGAAAAAGCTGAAGAACTGACTCCAAGCGGTGAGGCACTGAAGAAAGATAGCTGCCAGGAAAAAAACAGCGAGTGAACTTATCGACCAACTTGTGATCGCCATGATCTTCCATATTCTCAACCATCAATGTGAGATCCAAATGCATAAAACTTTCATATTTCACAGTAAATGACCAGCTATTGATCCAAAAAAAAGCTGGACTTTGGCTATTCCGATGCAACTACACTAGGGGGGGGTTCATAGTCAAACCACAGGTTCTGAGCAAATCTGCGGCGCAGGTCCCCGGGATCCGCCGTTGCTCCACCGTTCCTCTTGAGCTTTTCGAAGCTGCTCGCGTTGCGCCTGAACCACCTCCAAGGTTGCAGCCAAGGTGGTCCTCAGTGCGAAGTCCACCCGGTCGTTTGGCAGGAAGGGTTGGTGAATGGCAGCATCCGCAGGGTGAAATCCACCTTTTTTGGGGGCAGGAAGGGTTGGTCAATGATGGTTTGTATCATATGGCTACTGAAATAAGTTAGTATCCGCCTTTAAGCATGCCATTCATTCATCAATAGTAGTTCGATTTGGTAGGTCTGGGTCTTTAACCACCAAAATGACACGGGTGCTTGAAATGGTCAGGACCTTGAAGCCTCAATGACTTAGAACGGCTGGTGGGTCATTGAAATGAGGCTCCCCACCCATGCAGGAGCCATTTGAGGGTCAACTCGTAACCCCCGATGCATGGCATCCAAGCCGCTGAGCCGCGTCCTGCATTTCGATCAGCGCCTGGCAGATGCATTCAGCTGTGGATCAATGGCTGTTGAGTCATGGTTGGTGATGGTTAGTGATGGTTGGTGATGGTTGGTGATGGCTAAACTGATGGGTCGTCATGGTTTCGTGATGCATTCGTCTCCAAGTATTGCTGGTTCCATGATGGTTAGCGATGATTATGATGACTATTTGTTGACACTGAGTGCTGATAGTACTGGTTCAACAAATTTCTACTAAATGGTCAACAATGGTTTACTCTTCATGCGTGCGTAATGGCAAATTAATGGTAGACTGATATTAACTCATGGTCGATTAATACTTGACAACGATTGATAATGGTTCGCTGATACTTGACAGTGGCTAGTGATCTTTACAGCAACGATTGAATGGTCTATAGTGCTTAGTTTATGGTTGATTGATGCTTGAATAGGTCAGTAAAGGTTGTAAATGGCATGTTGCCAATCGAATACTGAATAGTGAATGGTGGCTCCGAGAGGTCAAATAGTCATTGATGATACAATGATCAACAACAAGTATATAGCAACCAGTTTGACATCATGATTAAGTAAGTAGTTGCATCCCTAAGTGAAGGCTCATTGTTGGCGCTGATCGTTCGTGGTGATGGCTACTTATGGATCACCATGGTTCATGATCCTCAATGTCTAGTGTTCCGGATGCCTCTGAGCATGAGGCACCACAAAGGCACTGGCTAAGCAAAGGCGCGAGGCGCCATTGCAGCTTCACTCCATGACCAAATGTCTTCCACCCTACCATCATCAGCACTCTTATGCATTGATAGCCACAGTTGAGCATTGTCGACCACTATCAACCAGCATCAGCATTAGCTGCTCTTAACCAGCACCAATTTCTGGCGGTTCCAGCGAACTGCAGACCTACCAGAATCGTTCGCTCCTGTGGCAGGGGGGGAGTCCCTCTTGAGCGATGCCCTCTTGCATTGTCAATGATGCTTCATGGCTATAGACAGTTAATGATGGTTGATTATTTCTGATGTTGGTTAGTGAGGTTCACTATTTTTGATGATATTTGGAGAATTCTAAGTATTTTTGGTGTTGGTTAGTGATGGATGCTTATTCAGCAATGATTAGTGATCGTTCCTTGTTGCTCAGAACCTGCTTCCATTTTCCAAGTTGTTGCTTGGATGGCCAGGTGGTATCCACAGCGCCGGAGTTGGGAGCTGCTGTTCCTGCAATGCCTCAGTTTCAACCGTGTTGTCCAATCAGATCCCATGCCATCCACACGGCCTTGAGCCGAAACGGACAGCTGACCGCAAAAGGCGAGCCCTTGCATGGCTTGGCTGATGCTCACAGGATTCCATGCTCCAGGGTAGAAATTGCGCCACATTCTGATCATTCTGGCCAACTTGGATGGGCAGGGCCCAGAGTTAGTTCCCTAAAAAGGCTCTCTGTTGTAATAGGGGGAACCCACCCCATAACTACCCATGGCTTCGCGTCACCTTGGCCAACCCCAAGCAACGACTGGCAACGACTGGGCAACTGCCATGCTCCACGTTCCAGCCCGAGTCACTCAGAGCCACGACCGCTTCGAAGCATTTGCAAAGCCTCCCGTTGCGGGACCAACAGCTGGCTACCCCAGGGATCGCCCATCCCCACCACACCAAGATAAACCACCATGACCCACCATTGACCATGACCACTTTCGTGAACCACCATGATTCCCACCGGCAGCATGATGAACAACCCCATGATTAGCCATCACTATTGGCAATGTCATTATTTGCAGCCCCAAAAAATCATTGAAAAAAACAGGAGCTGCTCGAGCGCCTCCAACAGTAACTTGGCGCCAAAGTACACGAAGAGACCCACCGCAGCCCAGTGGGTGTACCTCACAGTAGCATGAACCCAAGAGACAAACATAAGGGGGCCGGGGCCCCTTCCCGCTGGCCCATGTGGGGTCTCCAACTGTTAGTGGCTTCCTAGAGGTATGCCATCTATGCCTGAGGCTAGGGTCATGACTGTGCCTTGGTCCTAGGTTGCTCCAACTAGGCCTACAACTGAGCTTCCACGTGCCCTGGCGCACTTCCTGGGCATGACCTTCGGTAAAACCAATCCGATGGTCGCACTCAAGGCCTGTCGACAAGAATGCGCTGTGGTAGGACTAATGATGTGGGTTAACAGTGGTTGATAATGCTAATCATGATGATTTGCGGGGGTGATGATGATATATGATGCTAAATGTGACGGCTCTGCTGCTACATGACAATGAATGATGTTTGTTAAAGTACTCAGATGATTATTCAGTGATGCATAGTGATGGGTAAGTCATGACTAATGACGGGGCATGATGGGTCATGATGGCTGATGACGTTTTAAAACGGCGCACAGCAATCTCAAGTTGCACCACGGGCTAAACGTGTATATAAAAATGATAGTCGTTCATGATGGCTAATGATGGCTGATGATGATGATGATGATGATGATGATGATGATGATGGTGATGAGCGATTAGGTAAACAATGATAACAATGTTTCGTGAGCATAGCTGTGGAGGAGAAGTAAGGCGCGGACAGTCATTGCCGCCAGTGCTCCTGCTGCTCCGAAGAAGACGGACAAGCGATCCTCGACATACCATTCGATCATGAGCTTTGGTCCAGAACAAAGTCTGCTGCAAGAAACTCCAGCTACACATTGATGTGCGATTTATGGGATTTTTTCTCAAAATAGGGACACCCCAAATTATCCAATACGAACCATTTGTCTATAATTCAAATAAAGGAAGAGACCATCCACAGCTTACTATGTTTCAAATGCTCAGTTGCTCAGATTCCCTGTCAGAATCTCTCTTGGGGCTGGGCATGTCTCATTGCCAACAAGGCAGCAATGAAGAACGTCTTGTCACCTCGAAAAGCAGCCAGCAACAGCAGCAACCATTAAATCAAATGAAACGCTTGGGGTACATGAACCAGCAACCACCACGCGAAGACAGAGCCAATGTGGCACAATGGGACATGGTCAAAGCCATCATCATTCTCCATGAATCGCCAGCACAAGTAATCATCATTCTCCATGAATCACCAGCCCAAGTAATCATCATTTTCCATCAATCATTCACCATGTATCACCAAACACGGCTGTGCCACGATGCGAGCATCACCACCAAAACTCGAGCCATTTTCTGCTGCGGTCTGCGTGGAGTTTTTTGAACTTCGATTACTGAAAGCTCAGCAACATGGTGAGCGCCATGGCCAGACTCAATGCCCGAGAGCGCTGCTCCAAGTTCGGCGCAAGGCCCACTGCCGCCACCTCCTCCCTCGGCCATTCATTCATTCGGGGCGCAGTTCCGTGCCCCGATGAGTGCGAGAGCGCGCTAGGAGGTCTCCGGCTGGCCCAGCCAATGCCAGCATTCCATTCATTCGCATGTCAATGGGAGAAGCTTCATTGCCAACCATCTCAGAGGTTGGAAGCTCAGCCAATGGCCTGGATGCCATCAACCCCCCGGTCGAGCAGAGGTGTAGTCAAACAAACAGAGCTCTGACTGCTTCAATTCATCCATCAGTGGGCACCCGTCTTCAACTCGAAGGCATGCTATTCCAAACGGAATGACCGGAAAGACCGCTCGGTCGCTATTCCAAATCTTCGATGGCGGAATCATCTTCACCATTTGCGTCATCCTGAGCTCATTCCTGGGCAGCTCATTCACCAAGTCCGACGTCATTCCCTGAGGCTGTTTTTGCCCTGTCCCCGAGCGACCTCAACTTTTCAGACCGCATTGGTCGCTTTAAAGCGAGCACCAGGTGCCTTTTCTTGATCAGCGAGTCACGATGGCTTCATCTTGGTCTTGTTCTTGGAATTCCAGCAGCTTGCATTCTCGAAACCATTTCTTCCACTCTGGTAGTCCAGCATGGACTGGTGGATCTGCCTTACATTTGAGTGGTCCAATGGACACTATGGTATGCGTTTGATCAGATTTTACAGCAAGACACATGTCACAACATACAACAGATCACCAAGCTAATATCGGACACAAGTGTCATTCCACGAACGGACTCGCTTTCGCAAGCCCCAAATTGCTAGGGCCAAGACTCTTCGCTGCACATCACCTTACGGTCAGAAGACTGCGGGCGATCGGGTTCTGACTTCGCCCCAAGCATTCATCAACGATCTACAGCTGGTTGATCAGGAGCAAATGACTCCAAATAAGCATCTCCCGACAACACAAGATGCTTCTTGCACACACTCCATGCCGAGGAACAAATGGGCCTTGCCAAACCACTGGTTCTCGAAGTGGCTTTGCAGCAAAGATAAAGAATGATACTTCAGACTCAGCTGTCTGAACCACAACGCCTTAGCACGGCTGAGGTGAAAGGGTACAAAATCATCTGCTGCTGCATGGACTTCTCCAAGATCGACATGGCTTGCTGCTAAGAGTCCATCCTCGCCCGCTTCATGGGATAGGATGAGGCAATGGTGCCTGGTCACCACTTCGCCGGCAAAGATTCCCTCCCCATCGATGACGTAGATGAAGCCATTGTGAGCCTCAGGTATTGGCCTTGGACCCGACCCACGCGACCCCCAGGAGAGTTCACAGCCATCAAGACCAGCCCAGGCGCTGATGGAGAGTGGACTGGGGCTCCATGGTGAAATGTGCCCTCAGCTGGGCATCCCAACGCAGGGCAGGGCAGTCAGCTCTCTGATCGGAACCCCATCTCTGCCTAGAAAAAACTGAGACGGCTTCCACAGCTTCGGGTACAGTAGTCTTTCCCAAGAGTTTGACAGTTCAAGCCACTTAACAAGGTCCGAATTGTGGGCATTTGGAGTCTTATTTGGAGTCCTACAGGTTTCATCAGACTCATAACGACCATGTGGCTGTGGGTCAGTTCACCCTGTACCCCTGGTTCCCCTCTGATTAACCGTTGTTGCTCATTGTTCCCCAATTATTGTTGGTTGATTATTGACCCATAGCCATGTTTAAACGTCCAAGCCGCGCGAGCGTGGCTGTGTCCTGCGCAGCTGCTTTCAAGGCTTCACCTGCCAGCAGTGCGCAGCGCACTCCTTGGCAAATGAGTCGTCGTTGATCTTGTCGTGGAAGCTCCAAATATCTGGGACAGCCACTGGAAAAAAGGGACTTCCGAACCGTTGGTCATGAAGCATGGGAGAAATGTGTTGAGTTTGATCTGCATTTTCTGGTGATGTGTTTCTGTTTGTTGCCATGGCTTGCTCATGTTCAACAAAAATTGTACCGCAACTCTGGCACTTGCACTCTAGACAAGTTTCTCTCGTTTCTGTCACCCAGAAATTGTAAAAATGAACGCTGGGAATCGAACAGAAACCCGTACACTTGGTGATTAAAACCGGGGTTCTTGCAGATTCTCCGATCAACCGCAAGTCGTGTTCTTTCCCCCCAACAGATTCTACAATACCATCACATGCACCATTAGAAACCACTACTGATCTTCACTAACCATCAGTAAACCCCTGAATAGCCATCGACTAATCATGATTAATCATCATAATCATCAATTAAACTGTTCTTAGCTACAGAACGGAACAGTCAATCGACAGTTGCTAGCCATGAGTTCAGCATCACCAGCCATGACAAAGCCTCAACTTCTTCCCACTTCAGGACGCCTCGGAGTTGTCATCTTCTCCTGACACCATCGCATGTTCATCGAAGCATCGCCCAGTAGCTATCGATGGGCCATGAAGCATTATGAGTCACCATCATGGCGTAGTCACTGGTATGTGGAGCATTGTTAGTGGCTACTCATTATTCGCAAACATGCCAGTAACTATCGATGAACTGGTATTAGCAAGCATAAACTCTGAATTAACCCTTGTTTAGCATGGACAATGGATGGTGATACCATTGATGAACATTATTAGCTAGTAATAATTGTTTTTTTCTGCGCCAGGATCGTCGAAATGCAGCGCGCCAATGGCCCCAAATAGAGGGCCGCTGGCCCTCATTGGCAGCTCAACACCATGGAGCCCATTGACAAGGTGTGAAGACTGCAAGGCAAAACCACATGTTCCATGCGGAAATTGAACGGGGATCCAACGGTCAAGCTTTGAAGGTTCGGGGGCAACTTCACACAATCCATGCTCTGATTAAAACTTTCACCAAAGGTCAAGCTTTGAAGGTTGCTGGACAAGGTAACACCATCCATGCTCTGATTGAACTCTGCGCCAAAAGTCAAGTTTTGAAGGTTGGGGGGCAACGTCACACCATCCACGCTCTGATTAAACAGCGTTCCAAACGTCAAGCTTTGAAGGTTGGTGGGAAACATCACACCATCCATGTTCTGATTGAAGGCGTCACCAAACGTCAAGCTTTGCAGGTTTGTGGGCAACGTAACACCGTCCATGGTCTGATCAAAATTTTGGCCAAACGTCAGGCTCTGAAGCTTAGTGGGCAACGTCACACCATTGATGCTCTGATTGAACCCAACTCCAAACGTCAGGCTCTGAAGGTTGGGGGGCAACGTCACACCATCCATGCTCTGATTGAAACGAACTCCAAACGTCAGGCTGTGAAGGTTGGTGGGCAACGTCACACCATCCATGCTCTGATTAAACCGGGTTCCAAACGTTAAGCTTTGAAGGTTGGTGGGAAACATCACACCATCCATGTTCTGATTGAAGGCGTCACCAAACGTCAAGTTTTGAAGGTTGGGGGGCAACGTCACACCATCAATGCTCTGATCAAAATTTTCACCAAACGTCAGCCTTTGAAGCTTGGCGGGCAACGTCACACCATCCATGCACTGATTGAACTCTGTGCCAAATGTCAAACTTTGAAGGTTAGTGGGAAATGCAGCAGAGTGCAGGTTTTTATCAAAGTGGTCGTGAAATTGCAAGTGTTTGAGGCTCTGTGGGAGGTTGCGGAAATGCAAACGATCCCTGGCACCTTCTATCGATGTCACACCATCAAGTGCAAACTCTTCTTCACCATGTTCAAGGCCTTGAACGCGCAACCATGCACGGTACAAGTCAGTTTTGCTGAATGTGCATGACAATGCTGCAGTTTTTCCCACAACGCCCTGCTCTTCCAAACTCTGGCTAAGCTTCAATTTTGAAGTACCATGATGCAAAGTGAGTTTGCACCTGGCTTAGATGGAAGTATCTCCGAGGCCATCCTGTGGACTTCTCGGCCCAGGGTGCTGTGAGGCATCTTCAGCACTGATTCTTCTCCATTGAGGGACTGGAGCTGCAGATCGATGTGATCAATATCATCGATGCCAGGATCGCTCGATTGCAGAGTGCCAACATAGCCGCTGGGAAGCGGAAGCGACATGGCTTCAACTCCAAGTGCTCCAACTATTTGTTGAGAAAAGCCCAAATTTCTTTGCTGAAAAAATCATCCCTTATTTGAAATGGAATAACCAAGACTTGATCAATAGAAGAGTTGGTTCTATTTCCATTTCTGACTCTGAGCCACAAACCATGAGCCAACATGCTCATGGATAATAGGCACACCATGAAATATATCAACCTATCCATGGTGATAGTGTGTTGGTGATAATCGTATGTTGGCTTCTTGAAATTGGGAACCCCAAACAATGAACGGCTGGTTAACAATGAGGATCAATGTTGGATCATTTGGGGGTACCCCTATTTAAAAAAAAAGAACATATTGCATTATCAGTGATACAAATCAATTAAACCATCATTAACCATCATAAAGCACTAATCATATCAAACATTAGTGATACCTGCTATTTTTCATAAATGCACCACCGGTTTTGGCCAAATTATCGGTTGAAAATCGTTGATCTCGTTGATCCACCATCAGTATCGTTCATTAAACACTCATAAACGACCATTGCTGGTTGGTGGCTTCAACCCCTAAAATGGTTTATAATGGTTATATATGGTAATAATGGTTGATAATGATTGTTTCTGGTTGGTGGTTGAACCACCCCTTTGAAAAATATTCGTCAACCGGCCATTTGTTAGTAAATACTCGGAAAAATAAGAACTGTTTAAAACCACCAAGCAGATTAAGAACAGTTGTCAACTCTCGCTATCAACTTGCGATCCATGATACCATGAGCTGTTGTGATCATTACATTCTATCAGCTAGCCATCAACTACGATCAATCATCATGAGGGAATGTGCAAGTCGCAATGGGTACCCTGGGTACCCCGTGTCCCATCTCCCATGACCAAATTTGTTTTCGCTGTTGGGATGTGAATAACTTGCCCTTTTTTGGGATACTTAATACGGGTGTTTCTCAAGTCATAGGGGACCCCCCAAATCATCCATTAGTAACCATCTTCAGTAATGATTTTCAGTAATATTTCTTAGTATTAAACTAACCATTCTTGGGTACCCCTATGGCTTGAGAAACCATCAATGGCAAACGACCACGATCAACCAGTACCATCCTAAATATCCACCACCCCACTTCGCTGACAGATTTTGACCATCGACAATGATACTAGCCATCCATGATCCCAAACACAATCCATTAGCCATGGAATTCCATATGAATAATGCTAGATCCATCACTTTGCCTATCAATAGCTGGTGATCTACCACAAGGGGAGTAACTTGAATGGATTTACCACTACTCTGATTGACCATGCTTGACCGTCTCCCTGCGGACCACCATCTCCTTCTCCGGAAGGTTGATCCAGAATTGCAGACCTCTCGCGAAGAACTGCGTTCGAGGAACCTGATGAAAAAAGCCGACACCACCAAGGGACTTTTCATAGCTTGTAGGTTGGTCCATGTACCATGATGTACCCAAAGATAGCGGGTTTGTTTCCCTCTTCATGATCATTTGGGGGTGGTTGGGGTACCCCCATTTGTGGACCTGGCAAAAACGCGAAAAGAGAAGGTTCTATAGTGCTTGATTTTTTTGGCATGGGTGATAGTCCGGACATAAGTTTGGATAGTCATGACACTCAGGTGGCATCATTAACCAATGTTTTCCCTATTATTGTTGGTGGAAATCCCCCATTAGTTGGTTGGTTAACTGCTTGACCCAGCTCGCCAGGTAGAAGCTTTCACCGACATCTTGGGTCCTGGTCCGCTCACCAGGACGGTCCCGTGTCGCTACGGCTGGATGTGCCATGTCCACTGCGACTGTACTCTGTGAGTCGCCATGGCGACGTTTGTTCACCCACCAGAGCTATGGCTAACATCAGTTTTTCACGAAAGGACCCAGGGTTCACTGGGCGGCCGGCCCCACGGCCCATCCAAGTACTTCACCCAAATTCATTTCCTGAATCATTCATCATAAACCATCATGAACCATTCATTAATCACAATCAGTCAATGATTTGCTGGTGATTTTCCCAACAATTGACCCTGGCATGGTCAACGAATGATTTACCTAAACCTTGGTGAAACATCATGATTATCAACTTGGTTAATTGATCATTCATGATCCTGGTTCCATATCAACTCAACGCTGGTCATCCCTTCTTAACCATCATGGTCAGAATCTTAAAACGTGTTTGAAATCATTAACCATCATTAGCTTAACCCTGGTTTTTAATGACCATTGTGGATTTAACCATGGTTTAAAAACAGCACCGCATCATAAGCCATCATCCCTTATTAATAAATGGTTAGTCACATGATTTAATCGAAAGAAAATAATCGAAAAAATCTATTCGAAAAAAATCTTAACAATCATTAGCTCACCAATGTAACTGACCTTCATCATGACCCATCAGCTCACCCACGTGACACCGCCAGGTGGCTTCGGAATGCACAATGCCGCGGCCACAGGTCATCCATTGGGCATCGCCAGGGCCCAGGGTTCCAGCGTTGCCTGACATGGGGAGCCCTTGGAACTGGTCCTGTGAATGGTTGATATGACGATTGGCTAATGGCTGGTTAATGATTGATTATGTTGATGGCTGATGTTGGCGGGTTCATCAAAAGGTTGGCTAATGACTGCAAGTCATGAAGCTGAGATCAGCCATGAAACGGATCCATGATGATCCATGTATTAAAATCAAGAATGGTTGATTTAGGTTGATGATGGCTGAATGTTAGCTAATGACGCTTGATAAGCGTTGATTAATGGTGGACGAATGGTTGAAGAATGATTGAGAATCAGTGTGCTGGTAGCCACACATGAGCTGGAGGACTCGGTCAAATGTTTGTCGGACTTAATCAACCACTGACTTACCACTTGATTCAGGAATCAATCATGAATTACTGAGTTGCCCATTCATTCACCATCGACTACGCATGAATCACAACCTTTTTGACTCTGTCAATTCACCCTTAATTTTTTCTTCACGAATAATTAAACACTTGACTTCCCCTTAACCAATCATTAACCCCTGAACTTCCCTTAACTTCCCCTTAACCATTCATCAACCCCTTCCCACTTCGCGCCTAAGAAATCTTCGTGGCTGAGCTCCCCCGGGGACTCGGGCAGCAGATAGGTCAAGGTCACGAAGCCGCGGTGCGCGTGGTCCGGAAATCCGTCGGGCAAGGCCACGGTGAAGTCCTAACTGCTGCAGCTGCAGCTGGTGGATCTCCCTGGTGAGGTCAGGAGGTCAGCTGGTGGATCTCCATTTGTACAGTCAGCAGTCACGACTTAGCAAAGAAGCAGCTGAGATGAGTGGGAGATAAATGTTGATATGTCAATGTTGTCAAAACCTGTTGGTTTTATGCAAAAGGTGTGTTTCTAACAAATGATGATTGGGGGGAGAAAATAAACTGATGGTAACTACGCTGGAACTCAGCAGGACGAAGAGTTCTGCAGATCTGAGGCTCACACATCCAAGGCAAGCACTGGGTCCACGTCTGCAGCATCCTTCATGAAGAGTGTGATGTGCTTTTTGCAAATATTGACCGAAGGTTCATGATGATTACGTAATGATTAATCAATGCTTAATGACCAAGTACTCATCAACTAGTACTATGATGTACGATGATTTTTGACAGTTACTGACGGTCAGTGACAGGAACCATGCGGATGTCTGGCTGATAATAATATGATCCACCTCTTGGAACTCAGGATGCTCTTCACTGGGAAATCTCTCCTCCCCGTCTGGGCGGATGGGCCGTCGCACATCTGTGCCGCCGCCACCGGATTGCTCACGCGCATAAGTTTTCCGCAAGATACGCCTCTGAGCCCCAGAGGCAAACCCCGAGGAGTTCATTGGATGGACCCATGTCCAGTTGAACCCCGCGTTCACGATGACTGGTGGTAAAACATCGTGAACCAACTACTGTAAGGATCAACTAGTTAACTTAGTTACAAATCACGGAAGCCTAGGAGTTCACAATGAATGGTGGCTAAAAATTGTTAAGCAACTAAGGATACCAGTAATGCTTACTTCCATTCATTGGTGAACAACGAGTCAATGATGGTGAACACAGGAACAAACAAAGCTGCAGCCAAGCCTTGTCTTGGAAGGAGGGGAAGGCATCTGCCCAGGAATCCAAACATCCACAAGTTCTACAGGCTCCTGAAACAAAGGACGGCCACCCTAAGTGGTTTGTAATGGGACGAAACAGTAACCAGGATTGAAACATGGTTAAGACACCACCTGAACCCTAGGTTGCGACAAAACATCAATCGCTTCTTCATTGTCTCCTCCGCTTTGGCTCGCCATCGGCTAAGTTTGGGCAAGCACCACCTTGATGTGCATCAAATATCATGAAATGATGGCTCATCGAAAAAGAACAGCAAGGACATGAGATTGGTTTCACGGTCTTTCTAATAAACCAAGCCACATTAAAGTCCTTCAGACAACCGCCATGGTGCTACATCCAAGTCGTCACATCTCAGGCCATGATGAGCGCGCGTGGATGCTGATGTGTCTTAAAGAATCACCTTGCTTTGCTGAGAAAGCTGCTACTGCAAGACTCACGAAAAGGCTGAAACTGACGAACACACTGAGTTTTACACCGAGTGATGAATGCAAAACTCCCATGGGATTGCCATCAAGTTCACTAATGAGTTTTAGCCAGTTCTTCGCTCTGTGCTTATGTTTGAGCCAGAAGCGGCTACACAAAATCTGCATATCTCAGCCATCACACTGATCTCTTCTGCGGCAGCGACAAACATTGACTTTTCGTCGGTTCTAGCTGCTCACCATGTAACTTAGGCTCAGTTTCAGACCCAGCTCAGTAACAAGGATCATCAAAAAACTGTTGCTAAAGGCCTCGGCACAAAGTGACTCCGCTGCAGCTGAATTTTCGCAGTCGAAGCTGCACTGCTTCATCAATTTGTAGCAAAAATCTCATGAAACCTTTGGCAAAGTGCAGCCCTGCGCCCTGTTTCAGCGGGAAAAACGATATAAAATTAAGCAGTGGATCACTTCGGGTTCCCTTGGCTGAGAACCAATCCCGAAGCTATGACGTAGTCGAGCTGTTGCTATTGACAGCCATAGGCTGCTGGCCATGAAGGGTCCCAGTGCTCCATGAATGGCAGGTCCCAGATCCATCGTGGCATTCCCCGGCCTCGCCCAAAGTGCCCAGCTCCGATATGTCGCTGGTGGTTTGAAGCTCAGTGACATTCCTGGGCACTTGGGACACACGGGTTACCTCCCGGCCTGTGTCATTCTCATCCCTCACTATGATCAACCATCAGCATCAATTCCCCATCCACCATCGCTTCAGCATCATCAACCATCGGTTCGGCATCATTTACCAGCATTAACCATCATTAACCATCATCCATCATCATTGATCACCATTAATCATCATAAACCAACATTAATCATCATCAATCATCATTAACCACCATTGACTTACGAAACCATCATCTCACCTTGGTAATTCACCACCAACCATTGGAGCTTCACCAGCTCACCATGCCATCCCAGGGCCCCTTGGGCCCCTACCCCGCAGCTGCCAGCGCCACAAGGGGCCACAAAACTCGTAACATCGTCCGACGGCGCCCCTGGCCACGAAAGATGGTCCCAGGGACCTGGTAGTGGTCATGGTGCTTGATCCTGGTTGATCATGAATGGTGATTCATGGCAATTAAGGATGGTTTATAATGTTGACCCAGGATTAATAAACCCCTGGTTGATTAACTGGGGAGGTCACCATTTTAAAGGGAAACCAAGGCTTACAGAGGATACCCCCTATTAATCAACCAGGGGTTTATTAATCCGGGGTCAACATTGATGGTTTACAATGATTCTGATAACGGCTTAGATGGTTTTCAATGTTATTGATTGGTTTCATGATGATATTCTGAAACCGTTATCATTGTCAGCACTAAACCATTCTGATATTCTCAATGATGGTGTTCATTGCGATAATGATTTATGACACTTCATTACTTCATGATGAATATTGATTGACTGGTTCACACTGAAGAATTGCTATAAAATCATAATTGATTTATTGGTAACAATACGCGCAAACCCCCCAGTTCGCCCTTTAGGGTTTATGGTTTTAGGGTTTTGGGGTTTTAGAGTTTATGGTTTCAAGGTTTTATTGTTTTCCTCAAAGGTTTTCAGGCGTTTGGCTTTACAGTTTAGCTTTTTAGGGTTTATGGTTTAGGGTTTCAGGGTTTATGGTTTTAGGGTTTTAGGGTTTTGGAGTTGTATGTCTTCAGAATGCAAGCAAACACACAGGTCAAGGACCTGCGCGCGCCGTCAAGATACGCTTCATGTCACACATGTGCATTTTGTCCCGTAAAAACCAATGTTTCTGGACGTTCCAAGACGCTGACGACAGAGGCGCGGGCAAACTGGGGGGGTTGCCCGTAAGGTTACTATTGAAAACCATTAATTTCAAAAGGATTAATAGTGCTAGTAAGGGTTAATAACCAGTTAACTATTACTAGTTAACCATTACTAACCAACTAACTATTGAACCCTTAGAATGTGAATCGTATTACTGCTTGACTACTGCTTGATGCTGTTCAGACTGCGTTTTCGAATCGGCTCCAGCCTGGGCGCTGACAGTGGCAGCCCTGGATCAACGTGGCTACGGATCAACGGCGAGCGGTTGCTGTCCCCCGTGAGACCCAAAGGCCATTCCCGTGTTTCAGCGATGGATCTGCGTGTGATACGGGTTAGAACTCCATTAGTTATGGTTATTGATGGTGAACAATAGGGATTAGTCACTGGTAATCACCAACAAACTTGTGGTTGAACAACTACTATAGCAATATAGTGGTTATCACTCCTTTAATAATGGTTTATTGTAGGGGACAAGAAGCAATAGCGGGGGATATACCAACTATATGTTGGTTTCTCGAGCCAGGTTGGAAACCCCAAAGCTATGGTTGGTATGTTATTTTGAATGGTTACTATCCGATGATTTTGGGCTATCCCTATGACTTGAAAAACACCCAAATGGTGGTTTCTCAAAATAGGGGTACCTCCAAATCATCTAGTTATTAACCATTTATAGTAATGAACCAACCATTTTTGGGGTCCCCCCATTTTAAGAAACCACCAAATGGTTTCAACCCGCAGAGTGTGAAGACACGATTGTCTTCCGCTGCGGAAAGCTAATCTTGCAGACTCCAAATGCTCCGCTTTTTTCTTTCGCTGATGCCAGCTGTGATGGTTTTTTGCAGGACATCAGTCTGCTACTGAGTAGGTCTCTCGACGAAAGGAGGAGCTAGGGATTGTGGAGAGCTACTGACAGCACTTTGGCTGTAGATCTCCCCAGTTTGCTCAGATTCGTGGCAATGCTTGAAGGCATTTCTGCACATCTCCTCAGGTGGCTACAATTTCCGCAACCACAATCCTAAAGCGGAAGACTTCTCACCAAAGGCTATCTTTCAAACTATCTGATACTATTGACCGTTGATTAAACATCAATCAGCCACTATCGATGATTCTTATCAGCCACGATTAAGGACACAATCAGCCACTATTGATAGCATCAACTATTGTTAACCAATGTTAGCCACTATTGATGAATTGATTGTGTCGTCAAGCAACCACTAAACTCAACTACTATTTTTTTTTATTTTCCGTTTCTAAACTGTTTGCATCTTCTACGCTTAATGAAAACAACACACTGGGTGACTGACCTCCAGATCTGCCAGGCTGAATTTCCGCATCATTTCACCTTGGAGGCAGAGGAGTTACTGCGGAAGCTGAACCCAAGTGCAATCGTTTTGGTCAACGGTGGTGCTCAGTAGCGGTAATATTCCAGCAATGAAAAGTGGTTAATAGTGGTTAGTAGTTGTTTCGTCGTTCTTCTAATTGGTTATTACTGGAACGACTATTATTAACCACTATTAACCAATATTAATGAACCACTATTAGTCACTATCAACCCAGTGCAATTTGAAAGCTGCAGGAAAATCTTGGAGAAGTACTCTGGAAGACTCACAGAATTTTGTCCAAAAAAAAATGAGCAACGGGCCCAAGGTGTTCGACGCCGTTGTCAAAACCAGAACGTTGGGTCTACTAGTTGGTTAAGACTGCTACAGCCATCAACCAGAATCAACGAAAATCAAGCAAGACCCATGCAGTTGTGCTTTTCGACTTGGCCCATGATGAAGGGATGAGTCGCGAACAGCATTGGTTACAACACATCACCTGCGTTCCCTAGCTCGTTCTCATCTGGTTCTCGGGGTTGCTTGCAACATTGTGATCTAAATTAAATGTTGCTTTCTGGGCCAACTGGGGTACACATTAAAATGACTTTGAATTTTCCTCAATATTGCTGTTGCCAAGGAAAGAATGTAAGAAACAGCAAAGAAAAAATCATACGTTGAAACCTCAGTCCAACAGGCCTGAACCCAAGACGAGTTTTCCACGTGCCAAGACACTATGTTTATCCATGAGAGTCTTCTTCATGTTCTCTGCTTCTTCAGGGCAGACCTGCACAAGTCTTGCGCACCAAAGCAATGTGAATAAATGCTTAGGTGGGAAACCCATCATCTATTTGGCTTCAAGCAACTATTGATCAGTCAAGATCTCGGCGTCCAATCTCTGACATTTGGGTTTGTGCCAAGCCAATGGGTAACCAATGGGCCCCACGAAAAAATGATCATTTTAGCAGGGGAAACCATGGTTTTGGGGTACCACGGAGTACCACTGTGGCACATACACGTTAATAACCTATCCATGTCTCCTTGGGACCGTTCTTGGCCAAGCTTGATGACTCCAAAATGCTCATCTCCGAACGTATAATGTGACTGGATACCCTGCTTCCCCTGCTTCAAAATACCAAGCCTGCTTCAAGTAGGTGTCCATTTCCTTCCAGAAGGAATCTGCTTTTGCCTGTAGATCTGCCTGTGGCACTCTCAAATCGGAATGGTCAAGGAGAAAGCTTGAAAGTCTGCTTCTGAAATCTGTGCAGTTCTGACAGGCTGAAGCCATTACCTTCGAAGTCAATGGACAGGCAGACATGTCTTCTGACAGTCGAATCAAGGCGAGCTATTTCGTACAATGTCCTGCTGCAGCACACCAATGGTGTACTTCATTCAACCATTAGTGTCAAGATCAAGACTCTGCCAAGATCTATTTTCAGAACACATCCTGAATCTGCAACACGCAGTCTGTTGCAGACCTATTTGAGTTGAGTGACATCGTGCTTCTGTTAGATACACTTGAACTTGATCAAGAAGAACTTGAGTGCAGTCTTCGATCCAAGTGGCTTCATGCAAGTTTGAGATACTGAGAATCTTTCGTAACTTCAATTCAGGCTGAAAGTGTCGCGAACAAACTATTTCATGACCAGAGTTTCATGACCAGAGTCGAACATTTGCAAACCTTGATAGCTCTCTTGAAAAAAGAAAAATCTTGACACTTTGCTGCATGGAAGGAGTTCTTTTGTTTCCTGAGGCAAACTGCTCGATAGGCAGACATCTTTGAGGCATCCTCTAATTTTTTTGGAAGCAAAGCTTTCAGCAATGCTTGAAGATGCCTCTGGTAAGTTGCATACAGCACCACAGTGCCCCTGCAACCACAAGACACGCATCCGCAGCTTATTGCGGTCGTATCTGCTACCTACTGAGCCTGCCAGCTCACGGTGCCTACCCTAGTAGCGCACCCAGTGGCACAGCCCAATCCTTTGGAAAGAAACGATCCTCGAGTTCCGCTGCGACATCAACTCTTGGGTTCGCCGACCTTTGCGGAGGCTGTGGATCAAGTATCAACTGGGGATGATGGGAGATCCATAAAAACATATACAGTGTGTATATATATATAGAGAGAGAGAGAGAGAAACAAGCCATATTTGCTAAGAAAACAGAAATTCGTGCAATACTAGTGCTGGTTCGTTAGTAGGGATCCACCACTAGTGCAAAAGAGGAATCACGGCAATACCACTCTCATCTTGTCAGATCCACTGTCTCTCAACAACTTGCACAAGGAAGTACGGCAGTGTCCATTCCGGCATGTGCAAACTACAGCAGTGCCTCTTTCTCAAAAATGTGCACACGCACAAAGCCGTCCTGACATGAATTTTCGTCATGGAGTAACAGCCAGCACTGTTCACTCCAAGCTGATCTTTGCACCAATGATTCAACTGCACAAACGCTTGCTGCAGTGCCATTTGGTCCACACACGAATTGGAAACTCGCTTGGTCAAGGTGTTCCAGTTGAGACATTCGAAGTGATTTGATTGCACCCCAAGCATATCACAATGGAATCACCTCACCTAGGAATCACCTAGAAATTTGTTAGGACTCACCACCAAACCCATGGTTCCATCACCAAGCCGCATCAACCGCTCCGTGCGTGCCTCAGAGCCAGATGCCATGGCAGTGCCATTGCCAGCGAAAGCCAAGGTGTGCACCTGCCGCTTGATTGGATTGGAATCATCAAATCGTTCAGCATTGAGTGATCTATCTGGCGAGCTGGGTCAATATTATCCAACCAATTTCATGGGGGTTAATAACCAACAAAACCATAGGGAAAACAATGGTTAATGATGGGGAACCAGGGGTACGGGGTGAACTGACCCACAGCCATCTATCTATCTACCTATCTGTCTATCTTTCTACTTATAAAGGATCTATTGTTATAGAAGGATCGACAAGTCCATCACAAGAATACACTGTATATATACGTATATAGGTTTGACCAACCCCTAGCGTCTACCTCCATCAGATATTGAAGGTTGGTCAAACCTATATATATATATACACATATTTGGGTATAGTACGTTTAAGAGCTCTTTACAGTGTTTTAGAACGATGAGGCTTTAGAAGTACTGTATTTTTTGTGGAATTTTACTATAGTGGCCACGTGTGGTAGAAGTTGTCATCGTATGGTAAAAGTTGTCATCGTATGGTAGAAGTTGTCATCGAATCACCCAGCCACCTAGTAACGTTCGTGTTTAACAGCTTCGGAACAAAATAGCCTCGCAGGGGAAGAGAAAGACTGTACTTGAAGGGCATTGGCTCGAGTGCTGCAGACAAGCACACTTACACGTTGTGGAGTCGAAGGTAGGCACTAGGGGTCGGTGACGGCTATATGGATCTATTGCATTCATTTCTTATTTCTCCTTATATACTATAATGCTCATAATTCATATGATTCCCATGCATGGCCATGCTTGCGAGAAACAGAGGGCAATGGCTCCCTCCCCCTTCCAGGCCAAAGTCATGCCGGCACGGCAGGACCGAAGTGGCCCTTGTTGGTGACACCTTCTGCCTGCACGGCCAAGCTTCGATTCGTGGAGGTGGGGCGGATGTGGGGATGTAGGTACGAATAATCGTGCTCATAGGTTGGGTATCGGTATAACCCCATAGGTTGGGTATAACCCCCTTATAACTATGGTTGATAAGCATATAACCATGGTTTCAAGTGGGTTATGGCCCCTGTAACCATGGCTGATAGCCACTTACAGGCTGGGGATGCACATCCAGGTCAATAAGATCACCACTTTTTCTCTTCGCCCACGTACACTCTGCCATGGTTGTTAGGAAATATCCCTGGGATAGAACTATCACTTGCACTGGGAAATCAAAATTTCGGCAGAAGTGAGACTTCTATGTTAGACCATTCAAGGTGGCTAGAGTAGAGCCCACAATCAAACCCCACTTTGATCATTACAACCATGACCGGATTTCAACTGCACAAGATCAGCGCTGCCTTCAGCTGCGCAGGCAATTTCTCTGCCCCCAAACGGAACAGCAACGTCCCAAACTGCTCGGTGGCACTGCTGCTCCGGGCCACATCTCGGACATCCTGTGGCAAGTTCTCAGATCCAGGACCTCAGCCTGCAAAAAACTTGATCCAAACTGACCTCAATCAGCCCGAAAAAAGATCCAAAATTGCAAGATTTGGATTCAAAATGGATCCAAAATGGATTCAAAATGGATCTTAGCCAATTTTCCGGTGACAAATCCTGGAGTTTTGACCGCCCGGCCCGGCGCAGTCCTGGCCACCGGCTGCGATGACACGCACTTCCTTCGGCCGATCGTCCACAGCCTGGACAGCCGCGCGGACAGCAGCTCGGGCAGCCAGCTGATCATTACAGTGAATCTATGTTGAACTGGTGGTTGATTGTCCTATCGCACTTATTAAAGTTGACTGACATCATGTCCATGGTTTCATGATGGTCTATGGTTAAACTGCTGGTTGATTATGTTGACACGGTGAAAGTTTGCCCCAGAAGCTGGGTTTTGAAGCACTTGCGACAAGCACTTGCGAGAAGCACTGGCATCTCAGGGGCTTACTCCAACAGCAGCAGAGCGAGACAAAGGTCCCAGGGCCACCGCATTCAGTGGCCGGTCCTCGGTCTCAACTGCAAGCTGTACCAATAGCTATGGTAGGTGATAAACCATTAGCTGTCAACCACTAAAAGTTGATAGTTACTAAGAAATACTAAAGTTTCTAATGTTGATAGCTAGTAACTACGAATAGGTGATAATGATGGTTACTAATTATAAGGTAATTAGTTGCTCATAACTTACAGCTATCCATCTAAGAACTAGTTTAATGGCGGTTACTAACTATCAATAGTTGCTTTATAATGTTGATAATCAGCATAGTTATGTCCTTACCAACTATCAATAGCTACTATGTATGCATGCTATTCATGAACTATAGTAGCATGGTCCGCTGGTTTTGAGTTTACAAATGTCAAACTGTAAAAATTAGCATAGATACCTGCAAACATCCAAAAACTGAAGCGGTGTCGTACCAATGTGGAGATTCACCTGGGATCCCCACAGTCTGCGCTTTGTACAGGAGCTTCCATTCCACACCTTCGACGCTTTGAATCGAACTCAAAGCTAGTGACTGGACACCACCAAGGATCCGATTTCTCTCAACGGGCGTGTCCGTTTCGGAACACAAACTTGACCAATACAAGACTGAACTTCTCAGATGCATAGCCAATCTTTGCAGCGCAGTCTGAGTTGGAGCACCTTTGCCAATGTCCCAGACGCACACGCTCATGTCCTTAAGCAAATCCGTTCAATCCAACCGTTGAGATCAGCCCCTCACTGCAATGGCTTCCCTCAGCATCAGAATGCTAAGGGCACAACGTGTGAGACAGTGGCAACCAACTCTCGATCGTCGTTGAAGTCAAACTTCGAGATGCCAGCATCATGCGCCTGATCAGACTGGCCTGAACTGGTGGGTAGATATGACTGTACTTCGGTCAATAAGGAGGAAGAACTAAGCATTGCCGGAGTTCTGAACCATGGATGGTTGTGTTACCGTTGATGGTTCATGGCCAGGTAACTGTGGCAGAATCATTGGTTGATAGCCATGGTCGGGTTGGCGGAGTCTGCGCAGGCTCCTTGAGACGCTTGACTTCGGCTCCAGTGTCTGCTCTCCAAAAAATCAGCTCACCTGGCACCAAGCAACAGATTGCTGCCAACCATGACTTATGGCAGGTTGCAATTTTGGATCATGGCTTAGGCCCATTTATGGCATGATTGGATCATGGATCATTGCGCCTGGTGAGATCTTTGCATCCATCCACCATTAATAGTGACTGATGGCGACCCTGCGACGCTTGTTACCCATCGCCAACCAATGGTTTGTACCTCTCATTCACCGTTCCCCCAAGCAAGCATCGCTCAAGACAGAACTGCACCTCTTGTGATTTCAAGCCCACAAACATGTCCGGGGCCACCGCTGTCATGAGCACTTGCAATGAAGTAGTTGGCTCGACCCCATTTGACCTGGCGAAAGCCATGCCGTGCACGCCGTGCGCTAAAGCACTGAACCGGGAGCGGTAGCGCTTGGCACCGATGGACCGCTCCACTGCACCTGATTGGCCGCGGAAGGCAGTTTCGGAATGACAATCAGTTCCTGGATAGCTTTGCCATCGAAGCGCCAGACCTCACGATGCCAAACCACCAGCGGTTCGTCCGTTGCGGTGACCCACCGTTTTAGTCCACGCGTTCAGCAAACGTTACGATTCACTGAGTCACCTGCTCAACCGAAATTTGACTCTCATGATCACTAGCCGTTGATTAAGCAGTTGATCATAAGCAACAGTTATCAGCTGGTCAACCATTGGCCATTCGTTAGCCAGTAGCTGATTCCTGAAGCAGCGCTCACAATTCACGCTGAGCAAGTTGCTGTCAATGCTGGTGGATGTGCTCCAAAGCGATTGTGACACGTCCTAGGCGACTTTCGGACCGGGAGGCTCTTCACTTTCCAAGGCTTAGTTCAGGTTTGGAAAGGTTACCTATGTATGTTATAAGCTCAAATAAAAAGTGACCTTTCATGTGTGGTCATCTTGCGTCCTTCAGTCTTGAATATGGGCAGCACCACTTTCACATCGTTTGGCGTCAAGCAAAGCAGGTGTCGAAAAACAACTACAGCAACAAGCGACGTTAGATTCCACCCCTATTCATGGTTATTCGTGGCTATTTGCTGCAGTATGTCCTCCTATTGTTGTCATATCCCTCCTGTTGTTGGTTTGTATTCATCAACGGATTTGCCAACCAACAGCGCAGTGGTATGTTTACTCCAAATGGTCCATATCATAACCACCCGCAGTTTACCTGCTCAATATCCGGTGATTCATCCCAAAATACTGTATGGGTTTCTGGATCTATAGATCCAACATGTCAATGACCATCATCATGATCTAACATGTCAATGACCATCATGAATCATGTGAAAATAACCATCGCAAACCATTCTCAACCAATGATCATCATCATCATGTTCCCCATGATCATCCACGAATATCTGGGAGAAGTTGTTGCTATCGATCATAATAGCCATGTTCCCTATGATTTTCGCCATGTTGCTCTTTATTCTCCACACATAACGGCCTAGGACGATCATTGAATGCTGTCGGCCACCAGGGCCCCCAGGGCCCCGGCACGAAGCGCTCACTGACATCAGATGCGTTGACGCCAGGGGCTGAACGGAGCGCATCCCAGGGACGTCGCTGGCAGTTTTTCCATGGCAACACATGACGCAGGGATGACTGCAATGGTTGATGATTGGTGGATGAGCAGATGATGAATGGTTGATTAGTAGTTGATGAATGGGTGACGAATCGTTGATTAGTGGCTTTCTTAGATATGTAAAAAACCTGGCTGATTAATGACTAGTGGATGATTAAGCATCACTGGTTGAGAATGCCAAATCCCCATATTTCTGAATGATTTATGGACAAAAGTCAAAGTCGAAATAGAATGATTGTCAGAAAAGGTATGAACATGGCAAATCTTGCGAGCAGATGACAATGAAGAAGCTTAACAACAGGAAAGCAATAACAAAACAAATTATAAGATGTACCACGGTAGAATAAAGAAATAATGATAATGACAATAACACTGATTGGTGGATAGTTCATTCCCATCATTGAGAGCAATGCCTTCTAACTGTCGCCATAGTCAATAGCCATGATAAATAATCACATACCATCAGTACCATAATTCATAGCCGTTGTAAATAATCAAATACAATAATTACCATAGTTTATAGCCATGATAAAGAATCAATTGCCATCGTTACCCTAACTAACAGCCATGATAAACAATCAATTGCGATGATTACCGTAACTAATAGCCACGATAAAGAATCAATTAGAATCATTACCAGAAGTAATAGCCCTGATAAACAATCAATCACCATCATTACCACAACTAATAGCCATGAAAGAATCAATTACCATCATTACCATAACTCATAGCCATGATAAACAATAAATCATCAGCATTATCATACTTAATCAATAGCCATCTGGCAGTGGGTCGAAACCCCGTACCCCTAGTTCCCCGTCATTAACTATTGTTTTCCCTAGAGTTCTGTTGGTCAATATCCCCTATTGTTGGTTGGTTAATATTGATCCATAGCCATCTCAAAAATCATGACCCATTATCATCAATTGACCATGATCAGCCATGGCACCTCTGACCCAGCTGGCACCTGCTCCTGCCCACTCCACACATCGAACAACTCCAGCAAGTTCAACGCGCGCGAGTTCCCTGGCCGGTCGTTTCCGGGCGGCTGAAGTTCATCCCCAGGACTGGTTGAGTATCGTCGTCGTCGTCGTCATCATCATCAACATCATCATCATCATCATCATCATAATCATCCTCATCATCATCATCATAATCATCCTCATCATCATCATCATCATCATCATCCTCATCATCATCATCCTCCTCCTCATCATCATCATCATCATCATCCTCCTCATCATCATCATCAATCATCATCATCATCATCATCAGCAGCAGCAGCAGCAGCATCATAATCATCATCATCAATCATCAAAAGCCTTCATCAATAACCAGCATCGACAACGAGTCTAACAAGTACTGAATCAACATTGATGTCAACAAAGCTGAATCGTCATTAGTCCAACTCTTGACACGATTGGCCATCATTGATAATCATCAACCTTTCAAAAGAAGATGCCATCAACCACCACGGGATTGGCCAATCTTCTCCAACTTGGATGTGCATCTCCACGACTTGTCACTGATTACATCTGATTACTCACCACGATTTGTTACGGGCTTCCCGTTGCCTTCCCGTTGGGTTCCCGTTGGGTTCCCGGTGGGACCTGGGCCCGCCTGGATGTTCGAGCTTCCCACACAATGACCAGGCGATCAGCGCCACATGTCACGAGCCACCTGGATGGTGAACGATGCTACCGGGGTGAAGAATGGGAACCAACCAATGGCGGCTGATAGTGCTGAATAATGGCCGTTAATGGTGAGGAGTAATAACTATTGATGGCTGTTCATGGTTGTTTTTCATGGTGATGACTAATGGTGATGACTAATGGTGATAACTAATGGTTTATGATGGCTGGTGGCTGTTGATAGTGCTTCATGGCTGCTGATAGTGGTTAATACCGGCTGTTCATGGTGATAACTAGTGGTACTAATGGCGACCCAAGTAGTCGTGGTCGCCAACATGATGGAGGATGATAATCATGAGCCAAGTGCTTAATAGTGATAACTAGTGCTTCATGATGCTCATTCATTCGTCGATAGTGGGTAAGAATAGTTGAATATGGTTGTCAATCGATGATTGTTTATAATGATAAATGCAGGTTGATCACAGCTGGTAATCGTTGGTGTTGGTTGATTGTCAATTGTGAATAGTTAAGAATTTCTCGAAGTATGGCTGATCATGGTTGATTGTGGGGCGATTCTGGTTGACCATAACCAACTCATAAAGGATAATAATGGGTAACTACTGGTAACCCATAGTGCGCAAATAGTTTGAGAATGGAAAATAGTGGAAGGTCCAACCGTGAATGAGCCAATAAGCGACCATTTTGACCGGTAGACAACGGACCATGTTTATAGTGAGTTGGGGATCCCTTACAATGATGGATTTTCAACGGGAGAGATCCTCACACAACACAAGTGACCTAATGAGTTCATTGGCTGAGAGTTTTTCTTTTTGTGCCTGTCCAACCTTCTTTCCTGGTACTTCCTCCAATGCTGAGTTTGTTTGGCATCTCTCAGCCAAACATGCTTTCTATATACAAAACTCAGAAAAGTACCTGCACTGTCGAATTTGGGCCAATCGACAAGCCGACAATCACTAGTTGCTTCAAAACAGGGCCGAGATTTCTTGGGTACACGTGCTTGTAGTTGCTTCCAATCTCTGCTGCACCGCCCTGCTCAAAACTCAAGCCTGTAACCCTGCGCGGCACCAAAATTCTCACAGAAGACATCGTGATTCCAAAGATTGAAGCCATGCTGTTTCAATTGGCACCTGGGGGTCTCTTGGTGCGGGACGACAAGAGGCCTAGGTGCCCTTCCTGTCATTCCTGTTCACAGCGGAAGTGGTTCGTGCGAAACGCTCCTGCAAGGTGTACGCAGTGCAAAGTCAGGTCCGCAGTTCGCAGTGCCAAGGTCATGTTCCATGCATATCTGAGCAACTGTTTGAGTGGGAAAATGACTGGTCAACAAAATGAGCAAATGACCAGGCAACACAAGCCAGATGCTGACAGCGAAGACTCGCCATCTTGGCACACGTCGCCCTTGCAACACTCCGCAGCAAGTCATCATTCGGATGCGAGACCTCTGCAAATGACCAGATCAGATTTGACAAATCCTGGGGCTTGAAGTTGCTAGTCCTTCCAGTGGCTTCACGAGCAACTTGCTCAAAAACCTGGGGATTGTGATAGGAAATTTCAGCCATAGCCCAAACAGAATTCACAGCGGCTTGCGTGCTGAACTCCGGCAAAATTCGAAGCACATGTTCAGAAGCCACCCGGAAGAAGTTTAAGTCGTCGTACTTGACTTTTGCAAAGGCCCATAGGCTGTTGGACAAGTTTTGCGGGGAAAACTGGTCCATTTGCTTTTCTGCCAGCTGTGCAATCTCTCCAAAAAGTGCCTCCTCTCTGCAAAAGAGCTTAGCAAAGGCCCAAAGCGTGTTGGCCAAGTTTTGTGGGTTGAAATCTGCTGGTGTGCTGCTCATCTTGGTCCTTGCTGTCCTGGCCACAGCCCTTTGTAGCTTTGAATCCACAAAGACCACTGTGGCGAATGCCCAAATCACATTCGCTAGACCTTGGGGGCTAAAGTTCTCCACCGAGGTCAATGATGACTGTGCCAAGGCGGCCAGTACTTGGCCTTGCACCAACAAATGACGTTTAGAAATCAGTTCAATCAACAAATGACATTAGCAAAAGGAAACAAGAATCCACACAAGTTTAGTACGTTGATGAAGTATATGAAGTGATTATCAAACATGTCTTTTTTGAAAAAATGAACCCAGAAACGGTAGCTAACGGCTTGATTTTCATGTTTGACTATGCCCCCATGCCCCAAATCCTTGGCAAACGCCCCTTGAGATCCTCACATGCGTCCGACCTTCGCGCAGGGCACAGGTGGCGCAAGCCCATGCAGTCTTGGAAAGTTCTGCAGCCTTGAACTCCGGCATTATAAGGATCGATTCTCTGGCAATGCTTTGCAAAAGTCCTCGAAGCATTGAAGAGCCGAAGTATGGATCTGGAAAGGCTGAATAGCAAAGATGAATGAGCTATAGATGAATGACTTTCTTGCATCTTGCTATTCATCTTCCATCTCTCGCAGCCTGTCCTGACCGCCGCAGAGCCTCCAGCCTCCCCGTGGACCACGCGAGACTCGCGAGGTCTCGGGCAGTGAAACTGCCCAGCTGCAGGTGGTGCCGAATGGGATCCACGAAGCTGCCAAGCAGCGGATGCTGCAACCTGCCAGCGCTGCAGGGCAATGCCCTACCCGTTGCGATTGCCATCTCCCTGGGGGGTTCACCTGTTGGGTAAGGCCAAGGCGGCGAAGGGTCTCATCAGTCGCATGTTCTTAGGCTATCTGTCATGAGATCTGAGACACGATTTTTCGGCAGTGGAGGCGAACGACGCTCCTACAAGTTGGGCCCCCTGGAATTATAAGTTGGGTTGTGTCCAACAAGAACTAATAGTAAACCCTTATTAAGCCAGTCATCAACCAATTTAAACCCTACATAACCCCTACAAGTTGCTTCAGTCAGCAATAAGCCAACAAATCTAAGTGGTTGGGGGCACACTTTGTAGCTTCCTAGCGAGTACCCGTGGGCACCCCGAAAGTCATGCCTGGCTCTGGCGAAGCAAAGCGGAACACGCTCCACGCACTGCTTACTCAACTGGGCTCCTAGCGGGCGACATGTCGATGATAGGTCGATGTGATGGTTGCTCAGTGGAACCATTCCTTATGGCTAATGGCATGTGATTGGCAGGTGGTTATAACCAACAATAGAAGTGGATGATAAGCAAGAATAGTCGGGGATATACCAACGATGTATGTGGTGATTTCTCAAGCTATAGGGGCACCCTAAGAGATGATTGGTTTATTGTCAAACAACGATTAATTAAGCTATATGATTTGGGGCTACCCCTATGTATTATGAAACCACCATGTATCAAATACACTGCGATTGGTCATGAATCATTGCAGGTATGTCATTCAACCATGTTCAATGCAGGTCACCAACCAATTCCTATCTCCCAGTAGAAAATGTGTACAGTATGTGCTGGCTCGTATGATACAGTCGGAGTCAAGTGACTGTGCTGGCACAGGGCCGGGAGCACATCGCTCCAAATTTCAGTGTCACCCACGTCCAGCTTGGCTAAAGATACCGAAAGCTCCGAAACCTCAAGACACACAGCTGCTCCTCAACTATGACTAGAAGCACCTATAGGTCTCATTTCGTGATATCAAGTAAAAGAAATCTGCCGTTTCCCCCTCAAACATCCTGAACCCTTCGGATCAATTCAGAAAATTGATGAATAGGCGAAGAGTATCCAATGGAGTCACAAAAAATGTGTGCCTATTCACGACCTTCTAGATGCATGGCAACTTGCAATGCAGCAGAATGGAGGTGACACAGCAGTCTTGCAATTGCAGACACAGAAGGGAATTCAAGACTCAAATAGCTGGCTGTCCCTGTGACTAGGGTAAAGCAATGAAAGTGTAGCAAGGTAACCAACCGTTTGTTGTGAAGCACCAGCTCCATGAGGAAAGCTTTACGAAGCGCCGGTGATTCTGTCCCTCGCTAGTTCAGTGGCACCTCGTGAGCCGTGTAGGTCTCCGTGGTCAAAAGTTCCCGTAGCCGCTCTGAGATTTCCTGCAGATGGTTGCAGCATTGCTTGCTGCTGAAAATGGATACATCAAGCTATAAAGCAGCCCAAGTTGTACGCAAATCGCTAGCTGTTTGCGGTAAGACTAGAAACTCACCAGCTATTTGTGGTAAAGCATGTCTTGATTACAGTAGCTGCTATAAATGACTTCCAAGCTGCAAGCAAAAAAAGGGAGGAGACCATTGAAGAACCAAAAAAAACTGTCCTTGACATTGCTGAGCTGATGCTGTTTCGAGGACAGACTTGTCCTGGATCCAGGCAGCCTCAGGTCTCCAAATGAGTTCAGCGACACAGTGCGTTTGTGGATCCGGAGAGCGACACAGAGCTGGGGCGTGACGAAACGGGTTTATCGCTTGCATCGCTGGCCAAGCTCAGTTTCAGCTGGGCAGGAGGTGATTTTTGGAGGCGAACCCTGGAAGATGTACCCGACATCAGCTTACATCACCCAAGATGGGCCTAACATTGGCCCCTAAAGCGGCCCAAAGTGGACATACATCTGCTTCATGATTCCAAACATCAGCCTCACATTGGTCTTCGATGCTTCTCACATGTTCTCCCTCTTCTTCCCTCTTCTTCCCCCGATGCCTGCTGATTGCCACAGGGAAGGACTTCATTGGGACTCGCCATCCACCAGTTGGGCTTGTAGCCTTCCTCAGATTGCATGCAAGACATCAGCTTCGAACACTGATCGCACAGCTGCATGGTGAATGTCTCTTGAGTAGCGACCTCTGGTACCAAGACTCCAGGCACAAATTTTGGAGCTGGAGAAAAGTCCTTCCGTAAGGAAAGGAAGCACTCCATCCGTGTTGACTAAGCGACTCTTTTGCTTGAGCAAAAGCCAGGTGAGCCGATGGTATTTGCAAAGAACTGTAGACCAAAGTGAGAGAGAAAGTATCGTTCCATTCATTCCATCACTTGTGCCACTCGCTAAGAACAGGATCTGTATGCTTGTGAACGAATCAGTTCAAAGCCGTGGCAGTGGTGCCTACTGAATCTACCAATGGCAGCTTGCTCATGCCACAGAATGCTTGTCATGATTAACCTGTTGAATAATAGTAAAACAAGGCCAATTCATGATCATTCACCGTGATTAATGATGATCTATGACGATTGCTGGTGGTTTGTGATAGTTGATGATGGTTGATGGTGGTTGATCGTGGTTAATTGCTGGTTAATTGATGGTTAGTTATGGTTAATTGATGGATAATTGATGGTTAATTACAGTGCTTAATGAAGGGTCCATGACCAGCTGGGTACGAATCAAACTTGTACTATTAGTATCTTATCAGTACTGATATTACTACTAAGATGAATATTGGTTGTATTGTTACTACTCCTATTGTTACTGTTCATCTATTAATGCTACTACTACTACTACTACTACTACTACTACTACTACTACTACTACTACTACTACTACTACCACTACTACTACTAGGACCACCACCACCACCACCTCCACCACCACTAGTACTACTAACATTAGTATTGGCTCATCATGACTCATGCCTGAACCCACACCTTCACCCAGCACACCTGGAGTCGAATGTCGCACTGCAGGACCAAACCTGGCGTCACGGGAGCTTTAATGATTCATGATTAACCATCAATGATTCATGATTAACCATCATAAATATATATTTATATGTATATATATATAGAGAGAGAGAGAGAAGATATAGATATAGATATAAATATAGATATAGATATAGATATAGATATAGGGGATACCATATTTATGTGTGTGTATATATTTATATATTTACATAGCTATATAATCATTATTGTTGAATATATGATGGTTAACAATAAATGATTAAGAATAGCGATTGACGATCAATATAGCTATCAATCAACCATCCCTTAGCTACGTAAACCTATCAGTAGCATCATAACCTGCTTAGTTGATGGTTAATTGATCATCAAGAACAAATGATGCACGGTTAATGTTTCATCATAAATGCTTGAGGCTTAATGCTTAATGCTTCACGATTTGTGTTTAATGATGAATAGTGGAGGGTGAATGGCGAATGCTTCATGATTGATGGTTGATGCTAAATGGTCAATGATTTATGGTGAATGTATCCTGCTTGATGATTCATGGTAAGTGCATTCACAATGACTAATCTATCGATTTTATCTAGCGTATTTTGCACACGATATGCCTGGGCCCATGTCCATCCAATCAGCTGCCACAACCGACGCTTCGACGGTTGGTTGAAGCGAACACTGCAACCAAGAATTGTATATATAGATGTATATATATATATATATGTGT
Source organism: Symbiodinium kawagutii (assembly GCA_009767595.1). Lineage (NCBI taxonomy): Eukaryota > Dinophyceae > Suessiales > Symbiodiniaceae > Symbiodinium > Symbiodinium kawagutii. Next base: position 769,632 of record VSDK01015795.1, read on the forward strand.
ATTGTGCATGTATATTTTGCAGTACATATAGTATGTATATACTATTTTTATATATATATATATATACATATATATATATATATATATGTGTGCTTCTCAAAATATGAGTGTTTCTGAAAATAGTGGACCCAAAAAAATGGTGCGTTTACTACTATAAACCTCTTTTATTGGATGATTTGGGGGTACCCCTATTTTGAGAAACCACCATATGGGTACCTCACTATTTGTAATTTTCAATACTAAACCATCCAGCTTTCGAGAAATCCCCACCTGTTTTCAAACATCTCTGCAGTTCAAGACCGACAAATCAGGTCATTCTCGTTGAACCCTGTGGTCGTTGCCAACGCAACCGAGGGATTCCTTGGGATTTCCAGCTTCGAAGCCGCTCCCTTCACTCGACAAGCTACTGCTCCGTTGTGGCCCTTGTAGCTGCCCAGGAGTTCTCCATCGGGAAAAGTCCAAACACAAACGATTTTGTCCTGCGCTTAAGCAAGGCTAGCAGCTTGTGACTGACAATGGTTTCATGATGGTTAATACATGTTAATACATGTTAATACATGTTAATACATGTTAATACATGTTAATACTGTCAGTTCAGACTTTTCACTGGGTTAGTTGATGGGAAAATCGACCAGGGAAACCCTAATTTTAACCGAATATATAGGGGATTCCTGGAGATTTTCTCATCATTTCTGTGAGTTCGGTCTTTTTACATGCGCTGAAGCAAGTTGACGTGTGGAGCTAGCGAATGTGCCGCCTCTCGACTGCAAGTGATTCCGACAATCTTGGTCCTTCGGTTCGTTTCTGGATTTGTCACTAATATAGCAGTTTGTCAACATAGTGGTACCCCCAAATCATCCAGCTTATTGGCCATTTACAGTAATAAACCGTCCATTTTTGAGGTTCTCAAACTGGCTTCAGAAACCCCTCTGACATGACTTTCAAGACTGAGGGAGACTTGACGAGTCGCCCCCTGTCCATGCTCTCCTTCCCACAGGAGAAGAGAAGGTTACTCTCGCTGTTGAAGGTGATGAAGGTCACCTGGATGTCGCGTCGAAAAACAACGGATGCAGTTTTGTGTGGCACCATCTACTCTGATGAACCACTACTAAGCACTACTGAGCATTACAACCATCAGCTTCATTAAGTCCCCTTAACCATCATCAACAGTTGCATCAACCATCATCAACCATCATCAACCATCATCAGCCATCATCAACCATCATGAACCATCATTAACCAGCCACCATCAACTATGACGAACAGGTGCGCGCACCAGTGGGTTAAGCCATGGCACCGGTCGCTCGTGGCCATGCAGAGTGGGACCCTGGTCGCGCTCGCGCCTCGGTATTGACCATCAATCATGGAGTATCATAGGGAAAACTCCATGGTTAATGATGGTTCGGAACCAGGGGGACTAGCTGGGTGAACTGACCCACTGCCATATGGTGGAAATATGGTGAAATTCACTAGTGACACTATGATGGTTTCTCAAAATAAGAGGTAACCCCCAAATCATCCTTCGTATGAATCATTTTTGGCAATAAATCATTCATTTTGGGGGTCCTCTATTTTGAGAAACACCCACGGGGGCAAAGACCTTGGTTTTCATTAGATACCCAAGAAAATATCCTTTTAGACCCCCAAAAAGGTTGTCGGCGAACCAGGGTGCTTGCGCAGAACAATACTTACTGATTGATCGATAGTCTTGCAAATTTGTGCTTTATTAATGGCTGGCAGTGGTCAATTCCAGGCTAACGGCGATCGGTATTGGTAAACCATGGTCAACAATTTTTGATACTTGATACTATCGAACACTGATTGGTTAATCATGCTTCATAAAACTCCAGTGGAAATCATTTATATAATAAATATAATAACCTCCTGGAGTTCCAAACCCTACTGGCCTGGCTTTCAACCACTAAGTGCCTGGCTGCCGAGCCGAAGCAGCAGCCGGCACCGCATCTGTTTCTTCCTCCAGGGAGCTGTGGCTGATCCACTGCTGCTGAAGGTGCTGCTGGGTCCTGAGAAGGTTTCTTCAACATCAAAGGCTCGCCACTTCTCCGCGGCTGCCACATCTCTTTGGGCTTGGACACCTACCGGCAAGGCTCGACAAGAAGAAGTTCAGGGTTTACTGAGTTTACTCGGTATTCCTAGTTGTACCCTGCCTTGTCAAGAGCTGAGTCAAAATCAGCGGGATCGCTGGTAGACAAGCCTTTTCTTTGTCGCGTTGCGCCATTGTACCTGTAGGGTCGACAGCCCTCCAATGGAATGGTTGGTGTTCTGGGGCCAGGGGGGTTGCAATCCTGCAACCATGGGAGGGATTCTCCACCATGACTGACTGCTAAGCATTAAAAGCTCAGCCCATTTGTACCAATCATGGAACCGCTGCTTGAAACACCTCGAATGGTCAACCAAACAAAGCACGATGATCGCCAAACATTGGCACTTTTGCCTATGGTTTGCTTATGATCACCAGAGGTCGGAGTCAGCCACCCTGCACCCCTCAATGTAGTACCATGATTCGTACCAACGGCCACCTCGGTTCTGGACCACTGTCGCTGGGGATCGCACGAGTCGCGTCCTTGGAGCACTTTCACCGAACCAGGACGTAAGCCGGTGAATCGCCCCACTGGAACTGCAACGGATTAGACATGGCCTAGACCCCATCAACTAATGTGGACTCATGAATTGTAATGACTAGTCATGGTCTAGTCATGATTATAGGTCTAATCATAACTATAGGTCCAGTCTAGTTTAATGACTCGTGACTAGAATCAAGCAACTGGCAACAAATGACTCGATAAAGCACTGGGCATCTGACGAGGCTGTAGTCTCGCTGGCCGAGTATTTCCTCTGGACCTGTAGCGGAGACAAGATTCACAACGGCTGCTGCTCCTCCAAAGGCTTACCGTGGAAAGGCCAATGGAAATCTTTAGCAAAAAATTGCAGGTGACACACCTTCTGAGTACTCATTACATCTCGTTTGCAAGCGAATTCTGGTCAATACAGTGCACAGCAAAAAGGAAAAATCGGAACGAGTTCACCTTGTGCACATTTCAAAGTTCTGAACTCATTCAGAGATATCATCCGACTCTGTACCTTAGCCCATTCGACCGCGCTCTGGCATCAGTCGCGTCGGAGTCATTCTCCTCGCACTCTTCCTCCTCCTGCAGTGTCACAAGGAGATGATTCCATTTTTGACCACAAACCATTCATTACGAGTGTAGAATGGTGAATGGTAAAGTGATGGTTGGTGAATGATGTTGAATCGTGCTCATTAGTTGCGAACATTTTGGCAAGTCGGACTGCTTGCACTGAGAGGCCCAAGGTTTCATAGTAAAGCAAGTGACAAGGTAACTCCATCTGCAAATGTGATCACAAAGCTGTTGGTTGGCCTGCTCTGTACGTTGTCGTACAAGCCTCATCACTGATCACGCTGCACATTATGTCTACCAGAACATCAGACTTGCCAAGAAGACACGCTGACAAGACTGACAAGCACAAGGTGATGCAAAGAACTGTAATCATCATACTAGAGCCATGATATGTGCTTAACTTCACTTGCTCTCTACCTGTTTGTTTAATCCATCGCTGCAACGCTGTTTTTAGGCAGCACTCCTACATTCAAGGGCTCAAGCCAAGCCAGAAAGATGACCAGAACGAAGCGTAGCAACCATCGAATCACTGTTGTCACCTGCTCACGAAACTCGGATCTGCTGGGTCACTTGGAGCAAGCCACAGCTTTAGCATCTTCAAAGAATCAGCTCTTGCATGAAAAAAATCGAAATGCCGACGGAGCCTCAGGTTTTTCAAAAGATAGCCCGAGCATGGCCTGACAGATCGCAAATGGCTGAAGGTGTCAGAAGCACGTCGTGAAGGATTGAACTTCATATTTCCATATTGTTCCAGTATCGTTTGTTGAGTCCTTGCTAGGCCGCCCACGCCGTTACCGAGACCATGCGGGCGACTGAAGCATGTTGTGGATGCCGCACCAATTGCTCATGTTTTTTCTGACAGTTCACTTCCATTGGATTCGTGTGGGCAAGCTGGATTCTGGGCAAGCTGGTTCGTGGGCAAGCTGGATTGCGGGCAAGGTGGATTCGTCAAGCAAAATAGCTGACATGACTCCTAGTTCGTAACTACTATATTGGATTGGTAGACATAAGAATGGATGCAAGGGAAGTTACAGTATCTTCAACCCATGCACCACCAGAACATATGATCCTTCCTGGCAGCGGCACGAAGTCGTTTCAAATCTGTTGCAGTTGCACACACTCGCAAAACAATAAGTTTTTTTTTGTATGTCGACAAAGTTGAAATCTTCATGAACATCCATCCTACTGTGCACAAAAAAATGCACCACAGTACTACTGTCTTGTCAACGATTTTTTCATCATATGGCAACTTGCCGCGACAAACACCGTCTTGAGTTTCAACTTTTGGAGGGAAAAGGGCCAAAACGTCCACATCATCAAACTGGGGCATGCCGACAAATGACAAGTTTGAATAGACCACCGGCTTGTTGTTGGTGAGGATTTCCATCAGGGCATCCTGAAGGGGATATGGATCCAAAACCAAATTGTTGATGGAAAGGCCACAATGGCTTCAAACTTTGCTTCGCAACCCAAAACAGGGGGGCTCAGACACCTGCACGAGATAAGCGAAAGTTGAGCACTGCGGAGCGCGAAACATTGAAAAAACCCTTCACTGCACAAAATAAATCATGGTATCTAGTCCCCCACAGTAGTCAAAGACTCGCAAGACGGGCCTTCTGGTATCAGATTCTTTTTGGTTTTTTACCGTTCTGCAAACACTTATACTCTGTCGTCTCACTCTGCTTTATCTGGCCTTCACCATGCACCAACCGTCACATCAGGAAACCCTTCCAATGCTGCAGAAATTGATTTTTGGTAGTCCTCGCCAATTCGCTGAACACACAAGATGCGAAGGGACAACCAGCAGAAAAAAAGGCAAGAGGCCCGAAACACTGTGTGTGTGACACTCTGTGACTGAGGGCCAATATTTTTTTCACTTTTCATGTTTTATTTTTCAAAAACATTAGCGCCGTACTGCTGCACCTATCAGACCTATCATCACCATTTCAACAAAGCAAAGGGTGTGTGGCATTCATGTCCTAACACACGCGACGAAGCTGTGGACAAAAGTGGGAAGAGAGACTTTGGCCATTGTTTTCACCTGCAGATGGATGAACCAGTGGGTCAAAACATCAGTGTCGATGTTGAGAAATGTCTTGTCCATGCACGGTTTGCACGATCTCAATGGCAGGGTGGCCAACCGGAAACCTCCCCAGCAGAACGAATGCAATTTACTTCACCACATGCAACTTGGATTTTTTCAGTGTGTGAACGTTCGATTCCCCGTGGCTGATTTCTTCAAATTGCCCGGGCAGCCTCATAATCAAATTGCTGGATCATTTCACATAGATTGGCAAAACTGATCTGCAGTTTTTGCGGTCTGAGTGCCCCAATCGGCGGCACCTACCAAGCAAAACAGATTGACAAAGGACAAACCGTTTGTGTACTTGTAAACGGGCATTAACAAACAGTCACATGACCAATCAAATGCATCACCAACAAATTACATCACCCATGCACACCAACAATCACCCAGGAGACGAGGGTCGGCCCAAAGCGACCAAGTTTTGATAGACGTGACAAATAAGTTTCAAAAAACAAATTTGTTGCGACGCGATAATTGGAATGTTGATCATGACGGTCACACTGATGATGCCATTGATTCGAATCTTTGAATTTAAATCGCAAGATCAAAGATTGTACCATTGTGAAATCAAATTGGGAAATATTGTTCTCTTTGACAAAACGGCACACAGTTCACTCAATGCAAAGCAGCGCTTCTTTTTCTTTTGAGTATTGGGGTCAATCTTTGCCCGCGCTGTCACGGCTAAGGGTGAGGCACCTAGACTGTGACATAAGCCCGATGAAATATCGAAAAATTCACAAACCCATGAATAATTGAAACATATTTCACAGATGTGTGAAGAAAGACGTCTTTTGACGTCAATATCATGGGTAGGCCTCAAACTGAAGAGTCCCAAACTAAACCTTTCAAATTGCCTGTATGAAGAAGGGAGTTGGGTGAGAACCCAGCGGGAGAAACTCCAAAACTATTCCAATCACTTGATTGGCGACACTTGTCGTGTGGACACTTGTCCAGATTCCATGATGACTTGATTACTTGATCGAGAGGTAGGGACGAAAAAGAAAATGTCACTTGACATGCAACATGCATTCCCATCACATGATGTGCATGTTGGCTCTTGATCACTTGATCCTCGAGTCGCACTGCAGGGCGATGGAAATCACATCAAACTGAGTGTTGCACTGTGGAGGATTCAAGCGAAAACATCTGAGCTACTTAGCTGTTCACTGCGTGCACTTCAAGAGTTGACACTCTTTCATGTGTTTTGTCTTGCCAATAAATTTCATCACGCAACCATGAGCTACATCTTATTCTCTTTGACAAAACCGGCACACAATTCACTCAACGCAAGGCAGCGCTGCTTTTTTCTTTTGAGAATTGCGGTCAATCTTTGGGGGCGCTGTTACCCCCTGTACCTTGGCCGCTTTGATCTAAATGTCCAAAACATCGATTCTCAACCTGGCTGTAGCCAGGGCTCCGAGCACTCCATCTCAGACGGTTTGTCAGAATTTGACTTGCGCTCTGCAGAGAGGTGAACGGCTTTGTGCGAGAGTTGAGGCAGGAAGACATACAAGAGCACTGCGAATTCCTGAAAGAGACCGAGCGCAGCTCAGAGCGAGCTAAATGCACCAGCCATGGGATATTATCCGTTGGCTGAAGACGGGATACTGGCTCATTTTCATCATAGTCAACTGTGAGCTCCACTCTGAACTGAAACAGAAGGAAGTCAGCCATTTCCGACAGTGATGGAAAGGTAGCTGGAAGGCCATTAGCAGCTCCTAGGGCAGCTTCTGGCAAACGACCTCTGATTCATGCCTCCATGACTGACGCATGGCCGCCAACTGGGGCTGATTCCTCCATCATCAAAAACTGATTTAGATGAGTGTTCAGTCCCTTACAATGGACCACTAAACGACTCAATGCGATGTGCAAGGTTTTTTTTTCCTCTAGGGCGCCGCTTGTGCACTGTGGCAGCGGTCACAGGTCGAAACTACAAGAAGCTCAAAGATCCCAATTTAAGAGGGTGCATTAACACATCTGCAGTGAGACGTAAAAGCTGTACAAAAAACCGTCGGCTCAGAGTGAAGTCAGGGCAAAACCAGCGATATACGAACCGTTGAAAAGTCATTCAAAGGAATCACCAATAAAGTTCACAGCAGAAAAGAAATGCCACCTTACTTCGAAGATGTAGTTCATTCCGTCGCCTCTGCCAAGGGCACCATTCACACAGTGAGCGCTAGCATTGAACATCGCAATAGTGCAGGCAGTGTCAAAAGTTCTGTGAATTGAAGAAAAGTATGACCTGCCAATGCATCTCAATTCGAATGAGTTGTTTTTTTTCCAGGAAGTGCCTATTGCACACACGATGCAGGTCACTACTAGTCCGGAAAGCTGCAAAGACTGCACATGATTTCACATGAGCTTCAATTAAAGCATGATGACCAATGGGGGAAAACCAACAAACCAAGCCAAACCAACCAGCACCAACCAAGACCAAACAAACCAGCAAACCAAAACCACCCCCAAAAAAAAAGACAAAACAGCCCCATCAAAAGGTCATCAAGCTGATTGACAAACTATATGCACAAGGTGAAACA
>VSDK01015796.1:7740-37482 GCA_009767595.1 Symbiodinium kawagutii
AGCAGCAGAACAAGCAGCAGCAGAACAAGCAGCAGCATAACCAGTAGCAGCGGAACCAGCAGCAGCAGCAGCAGCAGCAGAACCAGAACCAGCAGCAAGCAGAACCAGAAGCAGCAGAAGCCGAACCTAGAGCAGCAGAAAGAGAAGCAGCTGCAGGACCATCTAGTGTGCCTTACATCTAGTGTGCCTTTGCGAATTTGATATAAACCCATGCCAGAATCAACCTCTAGTAGTACAGCAATGATTCTATTTTACCGCAGCTCCCCATAGGCACAGCAAATTTTCAAACTCAACATGCCCTCCAGTTTTGGTCACAACCACTTTCCTCAAAATTTAAGAGATGCAAGTATGCAAGGAGCACACCGTTTTGCAACGACCCCCGTAAAAGCTCTCGCCATAGGCAGGGATGATTTTTATCAAAATCGCAACGACTTAGTGACCTGGGAGTATTATATATTTTATTTTTCTTCGCAGATTTTATGAGCAAAGCCAAGTACTTTGAACACGTCAAAGAATGCTGTCCCGAACCCAAAGGTACGGCCTTTCTGTGCGGCTTGGCCACAATAACCAAGAATCCTCCGAAGCAGTTGTTAACGCGACGCAGGGCTGGGCAAATCAAATCATCACACAATCTGTCTGCAAACACCGCTGGGAAGCAACCTCAATCTTGCAGGATCTTGCAGTTCAATATGTGGGAGTTGATCTTGCCACAGCCACCGGTCTTCAGTTGTTGTTGTCCCGCATCATGTGATTCACCCTGCATTTCAGAGCGCTGCTGAGCAGCAGGTCACTCTAAACCCGAAGTTGCAAACAAGCCAAGAATCATGATTGGTAAATGCGAAAAGGATTACTGATGATTAATGAATCCTAGTTGCAAATTGTTTGTAACTTTTACAAACGGTTGATCGTGGTTACTGATACAGTAGTGTTGAATGACCAAAGATTGTCATCAACAACAAACCATCAATTGAGACTTGAACATACTTGATGGTTGGTAGGGATTTTGATGATGACAATGATCCAAAACAATACAAACATGTGTCTGAATTTGCATTGCGGAATCAAAAGTTGAGGGCAAGTGGTGCAAACAAAACAAAATACAAAATACTCATGGAAATTCGTGGAGGTCGCCATGATGGGTATTACACTCGTCTTTGGCTTTTTCTAGTTCTTAGGAGCAAAGTCACATGTGGGTATGGATTGATACAAAGCAAATCGGTCTTGAGATGCTGCTGCAAGGTATGGCGTATGGCCACATGGAAACAATACTGATAGTAGAAGGACGGCAGTCAGAATCCTGTGACCTTGCCCAACTCTTTCCTAAGAATCCTCGGTCTCTTTCCTCTAGTGACTTGATTGTTGGTGATATCATGGGCAGTTTTACTCGACCTAGGCCTTCTTCGTTAAGGGTTAAGATCGTACCATCATTATCTTAGCGGCTATGAATCATGTCAGACTTTGGCGTCCTGACTCGTGGCTTCCGAAACGTTTACAACGGACCACTGGATTCAAGCAATGTGGCTTTTGGCCAATGATTCACGATGGTTTCTGATGAATGATGATTGATTATGGTTGATGATGAACAGCACGGGACAACCACTACGCACTGTTGTTGTTGGTAAATGATGATGCTTCATGATGGTTGGTGAACAGTGTCGGTTGATGATGATAAATAACAAGGTAACCAATCATAAATGTTGGTTGAATGCTGCTTGTTGTTGGCTACAGTAACAGTTAAGAATACTTCACCGTGGTTAGCCACGTTTAGGTATCATCAATCATGATGAATAAACACATATACTTGAATTGTTGGTAATCATACCAATATGTAGACTAATCAAAACGCATGTACATGTATCTGTTTGGTGGTTTCGACCCCTATGAAAAATATTAGTCAACCAACTATTTGTTAATGATTACTAGGGAAAATAAAAACGTTTGAAACCACCAGCCCTATGAAAACACTAGTCAACCAACCAACCAACCAACCAACCAACCAACCCAACCAACCAACCATTTTGTTCATACTGGGGGTAATAAACATGTTACCAACAAGGGTGGTTGTTGTGGGGATGTTGCTGGGAACAAGTATATCAATCTGACGACCATGCGTAACCACCAACCATCAACCACCATCGCCCGACCGCTACAGCCTTCCCAAAGCACTCGACTCGCGGGCAGACTGACCGCCCTTCACGAAGTAGCAGTAATCCTGGGTTGTTTGGATCTTTGTTTTGTTGGTTGGTTGGTTGGTTGGTTGGTTGGTTGGTTGGTTCGGTTGGATCGTTCTTGAATGATGGCTTGCAACCAGCGATGTGGATCAAGAAGAACGTAGTTAATAAGAGACCACAAGCAAATAATCAAGTAAAGCAACAACCATAACTATGGATCTTGGCCTTAACGAACAAAACCAACACGTTTCACAACTCATAAATCATCGACATCGACTGCCGGCAATCAACGAGACAACGCAACCGTTACGTGCGAACGGTCGCAACGGGTTCCCCGGGTTCCGACGAACGAACCCAGCAGCGATGCTGACCCTGGAGTTGCGGCCAGTTGGTGGTTGAAGCACCCAACTGACAGCCATGGCGAGCTGGGTCAAGCAGTTCACCAACCAAGCAATGGTTATAGGATAACCAACCAATAACTAGCTGGTTTAGGTGGTTAATAATAGGGGATAACAACTAGCAACTATAGGGGATATGCCAGCTATATATGGCTATGAATCAATACTAACCAGCCAATTTCATGGTGGTTAATAACCAACAAAACTATAGGGAAAACAGCCTGGTTAATGATAGAGGAACCAGGGAGACTAAGGGTGAACTGACCCACAGCCAAATATCAGTCAACCATAAGTCAACTAACCATTTGTTAATGATTACGAGGGAAAATAAAATATGTTTAAAACCACCAGCCCTATGAAAACACTAGTCAACAAACCAACGATTTTGTTCATACTGGGGGTAATACACATGTTACCCAACAAGGGTGGTTGTTGTGGGGATGTTGCTGGGAACATCATGAACTCAATATTGGGAAAACTAGAACATGTTTTTAGAAGCACCAACCAGGCACAGATACACTAACATCACCAACTAAAGTTGGCGAATGTATCGATTCAACCTGCTTCACCAATTTATCCACCCAAGTCTTCCAGGTGACACTGGTTTTAACCATTCACCAACCTGTTTCACCATTAACATCATTGACCACCCCAGCCTTCAAGCCCATTTAATCGCCTTAACCACGTCCAACCGCCCCAGTCGTTGCTCAAGTCACCAGAAACAAGGCCATGCCGATCAATGCCGCCTTCCATTTCGGATCTTGCACCTGCACACAACTGGATACCGATCACAACTGTTTCGCCCAGCGCCCGTTGGAGCCAGCGAGGGGTAGCCTGCTGAGGCTATTCAGATATGACATGCATGGCTTGTAATTACGTTATAAAACCATATGCAATATGATATCACTAATAGTAGCTATAGTACCATCAGCCATGCTGATATTAGCTATGGTGGGTATGCTATATAATACCAGTCTTTGGGGCATTCGCAAAAGTCTTTGGCGTTTGCCCAGGCATACAATGTGAGGCAATCAGCAAAGACAAATATACGGTACATACGTATCCCCACACGACAAAGTATTTTGGTCCATGTACTACAGTGATAGAAGCAGGTGTGATTGATCAGCCTTGCTTCTCAGCTATCAGCAAGGATGTTGGGTTTCCAGGGAAGCGATCTCCACTGACTTTGTACGAGGCATTCGATGAGTGAAGCTTGGGGGAAATTTTGTGGATGCTGTCGCCCTACCTCCAGGCACTTATCTGGTGAGTGGAACTCATCCAAAACCCAGGAACACTTTTCAGAAATAAAGCAGCACTTACTCCCCTGCAGGGTGGGCCCTTAACCACCTATAGCCTTTGCGTTCGAACTACAGCATGTTTACTACCAGTTATGGTACATAGATGCAACTCTTGTGCAATGGCCCTATAAATCACAGCATAACGTTTGGGGGGCTCTCCTTGTACAAAATCTGTGCCAGTAGGCATGCCTACTGATCCATTCCTTGCTGGCTTTCCGATTATGACATCGAAAACCCCTATGGGCTACAGTATACATACGCAAGTATGTACATGTGTACGTATGTATGTATGTATGTATGTATGTATGTATGTATGTATGTATGTATGTATGTATGGATGGATGGATGGATGGATGGATGGATGGATGGATGGATGGATGGATGGATGGATGGATGCTTGTATGTAAATATATGTATATATGTGCGTATATCTGTGTAATATATCTAAATATACATCTAAACATATGTATGTATATATGTACATATACGTAATTTAGAAATGATATCAATACATGAATAATATATATATATATCACATATGAATAGAAACAGGCGCATGCAAAAATCACAATATGCATGCATATACACATGGCACACCCCAGAATATCCCAGGCCAGAATCAAAGATCCACCTTTTTACAGTACCTTTTGATCATTGAATCTGGGGGCGCTATATATGTGATAATGCCAAGGTAACATCAAACTGTCTCTGGGGTCCTACTCCAAGAAGCCATTCACTATGTATGGGTCACAAAATGTCAAACAAACACAAACTGCCTACACACTGAAAGGAGGAAAACACATGGAAAAAACAAGTAAACACGAGCATAAACAAATCACCCTTTAGAACTCAGACTTCTTATTGCAAAGCCACAGTCAAGTTCCGATTGTTTGCCTTCGGCTCTCGCCTGTTGGAAGTCCACATGAAACTGGTCCGAGTCAGCGTTCACGCCCGTTATGAGCCCAACAGCCTCCCGGTCCGATGCGTACGCCCATGGAGCGAGGGATTTTATCATTTCCGCCCAGAGATGAGGGACATCTTGCCACTACATGGTCTTGGTAGATCTGCTTATAACATCAAGAAATGGACATGCTAAAAAGCTAAGATTCCTATGCAAAATAATCGTTTTGGGTGAGGGCTCAACATGTATACCCATCAGGGGAGATGCTGATAAGGGCACCTTATTCCTCGCACTACATGGATTGCATGCCGAAGGGTAGGGCGCCCATGGACAGGATATACCATCAAATTCTGTTGCAGCCTGCTTGCGAGAACTCTTCAAACATGTCCATACTCACCAAAGTGCATATATATATGTATATATGTATATATCAAAACTGTTTATGGCCACGTAGTACATTATACATATATATATATATATGTATATATATATATATATTAAAAAATATATGGCCACTTAGTGGTTATATGATCGATCTACTGAAATATACTATATATTGATATCTACCACACACTAAATCAAGAACATAAATTCGAAGCGGCAATCCTGCCAAGCCACAGCGCTGATGATTAAATCGCAGCCGATAGTAGTGCAATCACGAGGAATCAACCAACAAACACCGGTGTAATCACCAACTGATTAGAAATCAAACAACTAGTGATAATGACCAACTGATGAGTAATCAAACAACTAGTGATCATGACCAACTGATTAGTAATCAAACAACTAATGATAATGACCAACTGATGATAATGACCAACTTTAATCAACTACTTAGTAATTTGACAACCAACTGGTTAGAAAATTGAAATTTTAATTAGTAACAATCAACAAACAACCACCAGGAATCAACCAACCAACTAACCAACAAATGAACCAACCGCAACAGCAGCAATGACAAAACCAACACGGACAACACAGCAAAAACACAATTGAAGCCGGGTCTCACATTGTTTAATTGGACATTTCAATAAGAAGTCATTGTGAATTCTTTCAAAACTGTCAAACATAGCTGTACTCGTACCCTACACTGATGTAGTTTCTTGTTTGGCATGTGCAGGATCGTTGCTGATTGCAAAATGAATGTGAATGTCGGCATCCCACCGCAGTCATTCCCAACGACCCCACCAATCCCACTGCATTCGCCCCAGCACAAGAAAGCCATTGTCTGAAGAACAACATCTGGCAACGTGGCAACAGTGTGAGGCCAACATCAACATGTCCATTTTGGCACCAATACCAATACCCAACAACACCATAGAAACCAATCACAAGCCATTCCCAATACTTTCAGCCAACAATCAATGGCCAACGACCAATCCCCAACAACCACCAAGCACCCTAAAAGCAACAGTTGAAAAACTTGGTCAACCGAGCTTTTACCAAGCATTTGGATCACTATTGACCGCCATGAACTATGCATTTTACGTTGAAGAAGCAGTTGGACAACACCATAGTTGTATTGTACAACTATATTTTGCCTCAAGTTGATGGTCAACGTCTTACAGTACAACCACACGTTGACCATCACCCAGATCAGTCACAGAACTCTTTGACCGCGCTACCTGCGCAGCGTTGAACTGTCTCTTAATGTGCCCAACCTCGGAAACTCACGGCTGTGTCTCCGAGGCTGATGGTAAATGTTGGGCAATCAGCTGTTAATAATGGTAAATCGTAGTGACTTTGTCGTGGTTAATGATGGTAAATGATGGTCAATGCTGGTTAATGATAGTCAATGATGGTTAATGATGGTTAATGATGGTTAATGGTGGTTAATGATGGTTAATGATGGTTAATGGTGGTTAATGATGGTTCATGACGGTCAATGATGTTAAGTGACCGTCAATGATGGATCATGATGTTTTAGGTTAATGATGGTTAATGGTGGTTAATGATGGTTCATGACGGTCAATGATGTTAAGTGACCGTCAATGATGGATCATGATGTTTTACTTGATTCATGATGTTGGGTATCTATTAGTTCTGAAAATTGTACTTGTCTATTTGTTTCATTTGCAAAAGTTGCTCTGACAGTTTCACCTGACATGTACGTCTCACCTGTTCATCTGACATTATTTCTGGCCTATTTGCTTGGCATATGCAATATATAACATTTTGATCTGACTGATTTCCTTCTTTTCCTGCCGTGGGTCCTAATGCATCTTCTGACAGGTTCTATGAACGTATGATGGCATGTTCATTGTTTATCTAATACATGTGCATACATTTTTTGTACATTTTCATCTGACATACATTCTGGCTTGCGATCTGGTATTCAACCCAAAAATTGCTACAGTGTCTTCTCGCCAGTCTTGACCTGACATGTGTTCTAACATCTTGCTTGCTGACATGAACTATTAAACTTGCATCAAAGTGTTGGGCGACATGTGTTCTGGCAGTTTCAGTTGACAAGATTCCGGACAGTTTGACATGTGCATCTGACATTTACGAACAGTGCATTCTGACATGTCATCCGGCATCTGCGTGTGACGTGTTCTGACACGCTAGCTCCGCACTCTTTGCCCATTTTGGATGGATATTCGGCAATGGTGTCCCTTGAACATAGGGAGCACCCTTGACATCTGAGCCAAGTCCACCACGACATGAAGACACTCCGTTCGAACTAAGTCCACCACGACTTGACCACCAGCGAACACTTCGAAGGTTGTCTCCTGACCACTGCCCCGAGAAAATCAATACCAAAACACTCCATGTATCATATCTTTACCCACACTTGGGCCATGTTATAGGCACATGTAGGTAAATATACAATATACTGTGCATGGAGTATCCAGGATATTACACCCAACAAATGGCTCTGAACCACAAAAAGTGTCACTCGTGCGTGTTTCCAAAGTCATGGGGCCGCCCAAAAAATATTGTCTCTACACACTGCTGAAGTTGGGATGCTTCTGGGTTTACGGACATGCGCAACTCCACAACGCCGTGTTCAAGTGGTCAAAGGCTGGACCAGCTATTTGTGGGGCTCTCCTGACACCAGAATTTTTGTTTGAAGTTTGAGCTCCGAATTCTTCATGTCTGAGTCTAGACGAAAAGTCAACAGAACATGTCAATCCGCAAAAAGTGTAAAGTCGATTTGGGTCACAGTCGGGCACTTAAAGATTTAGTTGGAACACATCCCAACATGCCGTGGACATCGTATGCTCGTGATTCCTGGCAGAAGGCTAAACTTTCTCGACTCTCCTGGCAACCGCAAGGGCATCCCCAGCACATCAATGAACAATCCTCGGTCAGGCGTTGCTGGCCAGTTCAAAGCTGTAAGAGTTGGGTACACTGTGGTATCCCTAACAATGATGTTACTTTTTTCCCGATCAAGGCATGATTTTTTTTTGTTTGTGTGTGTGTGTTCAGGGCACGCCCACTTCAGAATTCGACATAGAAGAAAAGGCAGAATCGAAACCCATCGAAGCTCAAATGAAAGTGGTAACTATGGAAAGCTGGAAATAGCCTTAGTGAACGCAACCCACCCCACAGGAGACATCAGCGACACTGAACATGATTTGACCTCAAGGATTAATGGCTGACTTTTCATCCTTTTGAAAGTACACGCCTGTGCTGAACTGTTTGAAGGTTAGGATGCGCTTAGCAACTTCTCGAACCTTGTTCGACCCGAAAGCTAGGCTATGATCTTTTCGTTTCTATTCATTCCAATTTGCTGGAGAAAATGAAACAACGTAAGATTCCCCGAATCCGCATCATGATTTCATGACCTTCACGTCCTGGATCTGTGGCATAATTCAAGTTCCTGGAACTCGCTTCAGCAGCCAGCGATGGTCCTTCCCGCTCAAGCTGCGCTGGGCATACCCATCCCACCAGCACTTTTTACAATGAATTGTTCGCTTGGAAAACACGGATTTTGCAAAACATTTCTGGACATATGGCTGTGGGTCAAAACCCCGTACCCCTGGTTCCCCATTGTTTTCCATATAGGTTGTCGGTTATTATCCTATTATTTGATCTTTTAATATTGACCCCCAGCCATATGACCTCTGACAAAGTACAGTTTGCCTTTCTTGCAAATCTATGACTCTCAGGTGTATCCACCCGTTTGCTGTGATTCTTCAGACTCGTGAGCTCCCAAATTGCCCTTGGTCCAAATCATGCCCTCTTCCAGAACACCATCAAGTGAACAACTTGTTCACTGGTCTTTCTTGGGATGTTCATCCAACGTCACTGAACTTAATTTCGGGATGAGCTTGGTTGATTCCCCCTATATCGGGCATGATCGATGGCCGCGGCTGTGTTGACTTCAACGCTAGCATTTGGGCAATGGCCACTCCTTGGCTCCAAATCGCTCGCTGCGCCAAGTGTCGCAGCAATGATGATCCACTTTCAAGTGTGCGTCCCCGAACTGATCCTGGGCTCTAGGCATCAAACCAGGGCGCCTTTGCTGAGTTCACAGTTCAGGTTTTTTATCTGCAGAAAAGTGCCCCTTGAGGACTTAAGAACAGATGTGGGGAGCATTTCATACAATTGATGCAGACTTGCAGCTTCGCACATATCGCGAGGTTTGAAAAAATGCCCTCATAAAATTCCCTGTGCCATCTATAGATCCAATCACGATACATCATGGTATATTATTCATGAATATTATGCTTTAAGAAAGAAGCACAATATCATCAGTGTCAGTACATCGCAAGTGGTCCTAACACTGCAGTGCAAGAGTTTTTATTTCCGCACGTTGCAGAATTCAGTTGATCAGCCGGAAAGCCTAGACCACAGGTATTCCCCGAAAGGCTTCACTAGACTCACTTGACCTTACCCTTTAAGAGTTACTAATTCCTTCCTACTATTACTAAACCCCCGCCCTAATACAAAAAACCACCTTGAGGGTGCACTTCTGGTTTTTTTTGGTTCTGGCCAATTGTACTTTTAATTGTAGCAATTGAAAAGAAAAAGGAAAACAACATTCCCCAAGCAACCGTTCCCCCCCTATTATTAAAAACCTCTGGCTTAGGGGATGTTCAATATTAGGGTCCTAAACACCCAAGTGGTTCCTAAACTTAATATTAGGGTCCCCTTCGTGCAGTTGGTTTTTGCAATTTTTGAAAAGGTTTTCATAAAGAATTTTAATAAAGCAAACATTAAACGCCAAAATTGTTTTTATCATTAGGGTCCTAAACTTAATATTAGGGTCCCCTTCGTGCAGTTGGTTTTTGCAATTTTTGAATAGGTTTTAAAAAAGAATTTTAATAAAGCAAACATTAAACGCCAAAATGGTTTTTATCATTAGGGTCCTAAATTTGAAATTAGGGTCCCCTTGGTGCAGGTGGTTTTTGCAATTTTTGAATAAGTTTAAAAAATTAAAATAATAAAGCAAACATTAAACGCCAAAATGGTTTTTATCATTAGGGGCCTAAACTTAATATTAGGGTCCCCTAATATTAAATCCCCCCTAATATAAAAAAACCCTGGGGGCGCTTAGTATTTGGGGAGCGGGGGGGGGAGGGCTTAGTAATAGGGGAAGGGATTAATCCTTCACTAGGTCACGAGGTGCGTCCTGCTTACAGTTTGATGGTTGGTCAAGTACCTATGCCCCTCTGTGAGGACGCATGTTAACTCCTGGCCCCCAGCGCATGATCCATTGGACTTAGGGTAGCTGGAATTCTCCCCTTCACAGATTCATGCGGCTGCTATCCACATTTATCCTAAGCTAAGATAAAATTACAAGCATAAGTAATCACTGTTCACTAAGGACTACCAGTACCCTGGGGGCACCATGTGTTGACAAACCGACAGCGGGGAGCAGTTGCAGCGGTTGGTCGGATGATTCACGGGCTCTATTTTCGAGACTCATCCAATCTGCTGGCAGAAACTATTCCGATCTAAATTGCTTGAGGAATTGTGAATTATATCATTGAAATCAGCAGTTGAACGGTATCCCAAACAAAACCCAAAAAGTGGCAAGTGACACTTTTCTTTTGGATGAATGATCAGCGAAACACTTTTTAGAATCACAATCTGGACGAGACCAACTCGTGAGTGCGATGAGCCCAATTTCTCCACAAGTGGCTAAAATCTAAGGATCTGGCAACATAACAGCGTGAATCCGAAAATATCCAGTAAATGCTGTTACATACACTGTGCAAACATATAGTGCATAGCATTGGATGTGCACATACAATCAAATACACATGTGCAAATGTTGTGCGTATATGCGTAAATAAACATACATATATATATATATACAAATAGATTAAAATAAATTAATACATATGTGTGTGTTGTGTGTGCATATCAGGCTGCTGATGTATGGGGACGCAACTCAATTACACATATATGATTCTGGACCCCACATATATAAGAAAAAACACGTACAGTCCAACGTACAAATAGATAAGCACATAAACAAACACACACTGATCTATCTATATATAACTATATACATAGATATATCTAATATTTATCAATATGTGCACATTGCTTGTTTCAATATCTCAGAATGGCACAGCGCACCTGCTGTGAGATCTCTCTCGCGTCGCACTCCCCGGACAACTCCGCGAGCGCAGCCAAGGCAACCAAGGCAGCCAAGGGTCGTTCATGCCAATACGAAGGTGACAGCAAGAAAAGGGTTCTTCCGTGCTTGCAATCAGCTCACGCTTGTTCTGATGTACCTGTGGCTGACCCCGCGCGCGCGACGCTTGCACCCGCAAGCAAGTGGGGTCCAGGAGATTTTGATGACCGGGGTAAAAACCTGTTCAACAACAAGGGCAACAATAAAATATCTGCACCTTGCCAAGCCGACGGCTTAAGACTTCGACTGGGAGATAGGGCTTGTGTGCAGCAAGGTGTTTGAAAAGTAAGAAAATGTGCACAAAAACGAGATTGGTGTTATAGTCACAGTCTCTTTCAAGTAAGAAACGTATTCCTCAAACAGGTTGGATAAGTTATTATCATGGTCCTTCCAAATAAGAAACTTGAGACTCAAACAACCTGGCATTGGTTTTCACTGACCCGTCAAGCCCTTGGGCTTGCAGTCATCATTCGAGCACAATTGCACAATCGGCAAACAGCAGTATCTCTGAGCTGCCCGGCATTGTAGATGTTCATCCTGCGCCAGTGCACATGCAGTTGCTGATGCCTTTTAGTGCAGTCTCAAAGCTGGCTGGCTAAACCCGAGAGCATCAAACAGTTACCGCTTTTAATCACGTGACATTACATTACCCCGATGCATAGAGGCGGTTTCTGCTAGCGTTGTTTAATGCTACTTGGTGCATGGGGAGCTGTTTCCAAAATCACTCTATCTCAAGCCGTTGGAAGTCCTATATATATATGTATATATATATATATACCACTTCGCATTTTGAGGGGATCCTCTATGAATACACCAGCGGGTTACAGTAATGAAAACCATGCTGCCTCCATCTATTGGCAATCCGATATATTGTAAAGCTCAAACAACCAGCAAGGGAAGCATAAAGTTGTTCATCTTTGATTGGAAACGAAGCAATTTGTTGGGTGGATCAAGAGCCTGGAGTCACCACCATCGGTGATTGTCGATACCGACTGACGGTGTCTGAATTGCGTATCCCCCAAAATATATTCCAAAGAAATATTTATAGTAGGTAATCTAGCGACAACATAAATTGACTCCAAGTATAATTCGATTCAGTTGAATATGGCTATAGTCTAAATTCTAAATATATATTCACCATAAATTTTCTGTCTAGACATAGTCACCATACGGGGGTGGAAGCCATGCTTGTTGCCATGGCCACCTTCCACGGCCCGACTTGGCCGCCCTTTCCTCGGCCGTTGGAAGCACAAACACGTGCACTTGAAGGGTCGCTCCAGGTGGACGAAGGGCTCTGGGGCATTGCCAGGGCCTGGATCGACAAATCGCCGGAAGGTGGCAGGGCGTTGAGCTCCAAGGTCCAAGAAGGGCCGTCATCCCCAAGAAAAAATATACAGTGGTTGATTAATGGTCATTTGATTAATGGTTAACTGATGGTTAATTATATAATGGTTAATTAAATGGTTAGTGGTTAATTGATGGTTAATGGTGGTTGTTTGATGGTTGATTAGTTGTTTATTGATTAAAACTCAGGTAGCTATTCCTTAGCCCAAGTAAAACTCATGCAGTTCTTGGTAGCCAGGTGTTCAGCTGCCCCGGATTCGTGCCCCAAAAAATTGATATCCATTTGATATACGCCATCTTGCTATCAAGCCGGAGCTTGATATCCATTTCTTGTGTATTTGATTGACTTCTGGAGTTTTGTTGATGTCTGTGCTTTCATTCGTATGGTTAACATTAGCCTTTCGCTTTGCTCAAACCACGCAATGGCAACATGCACAACCAAGCAGTATCTGGCTTACTATCAACCACCTGTATCCGCAAGCCAGGGTCAACGTTCTATCTATCTATCTATCCATCCAGCAGCCATCTATCTAATGCATGCGTAAGTGGTGAAATTCCATTCTGTTCTTTTTTGTTTAGGTTAACTATCCATGAGAGAACTCATCCAGTTCCCATGAATGCTGCGTTTGCCCCAACAATTTTCATCTTCAGCATCCGCACTTTCAAAAGTGTCGAGCTTGAACAGGGAAGCCATACAGGGAGGATGGCCCCACTTTTTGGGTGGTTGAGCCGGAGCCCCTGTTGAGAGATGATGTATGTTCAGATTATCTCAAACCGGTGTTGGAGCCCCACCTTGTGGTTTGATGCTGTGTAAGTTCATCTGCGTTACCTATAGCTTTGAATGTTCTTGGGGTTTTGGTATGCACAACGAAGTGTACTGGATATATAGTACAGTATAGTTGTTCAAGAAGCTTATAAAGCTTATAGATATCGAGGTAGGAGCATGTATTTGCGACATGCCAAGGCTGATCAACGATTCAACTTAGGTGTCGTCTGTGGAAAACAAACAACTTGCCAAGAAGCCCGTATGAATAGCAAATGATTTGTGACAGGCCCTGACAAGTAGTTGTTGATCAACCATCAGTCATCATGACCCAGGATCGTATATTTCAAGGTGTACGTAAATGGCTGTGGTTCCCCTATCATTAACCATGGGTTTCCCTTATTATTGATGGTCATTATCCACCACTATTGGTTGGTTAATATTGACCCATAGCCAAATCATTCTCAAAGGGTCCGTGTTGGTTTGTGAATCCTCGAGGCCTGCAACTCAAAGGGGAATAGCCATGGATGATTCACTATGATTGGCCAATTCTTGAGGAGTGGTCGTCAAACCATCAGTAAGGATCTATACGGGTTTGTCCATACATGTTGGTACCTACTGACCATCCAGTAATGACCATTACTAGCAGGAGAACCATCAGTTGATGGGTACACAACTTTTGGACAAAGCCATATCACCATACAACAGAAACCTTTAAAGCCAACAAGTCATGTGGATCTGACCTGAAAATTTTTGTCGCCAGTGCTAACGAGGGATGGGTGTGCTTCCACACCAAGCACTATCGATAGGTAGGTGACCTGAAAACCAAAGGACTGGGGGGTTTAAGTTTCAACTACCCATTGCCATGGCTCGAGTCACAGCTGCAAAATGTGCACAGTTCTATTCTTAGTTCAACTCTTCAAATGGCTTGATCTGCTGGTTTCGTGGCTTCGCAAATCCAGCCTTTTTTCCCCGATTTTGTTATGTGTGTATATGTGACTGTTCAAGCTGCGTACCAAACAGTCAGCCGCTTTGGGGATATTTATAGGTGGATTTTCTACTGCGGATTTGCTTGGCGTTGGATAAGCAGCAACTGTTGACACACCAATCAAATCCTTTTTTCACTGTGCTGGGGCAATATCATGTCTGGATGGGTCTTGCTCATCTGGTGACTTGAAACTTGCCTACAGTAATGATTCTTGAGCAAAAACCAAACTCAAACTAAGCTGGTCGGTGGTTTTATCCTCAAACAAAATCAGACTTCATCAGCCATCCACATACCAACCTGGAAAAATCAGAGAAACTGCTTAAAATCACCAAGCAGTAGTTGTTTCACCATAGTTGTTGCTTATTATCCCCCATTGTGCTAATATCATCTCCCCTATTATTAGCAGTAGTTGTTGCACTATAATTCCCTATAAACTCGTTCACTATAGTTAACTAGAAGTTGTTTCACTACGATCCCCGGAAAGTTGTTTCAACCCCTATGAGTTGTTTCACTACGGACTATATATAACCCCCTATACGCTGTTTCAACTACAGTCCCTAGTAAAAGAACCCGGGGTTGAGCCCAACCAACAAATGATTTGCACTGCCATCCTACCTGTGAGCAGTGCAACGTCCACGTTCCAGGGCCGCTGTCCACCCTCAAAGACCTGGTGCCGTGGGTCATGGCGGCTGGTGGCTCAATGGTCAGTCAATAGCTATAAGGGTCAAACAGCCATGAAAATCCTGGTTAAAGGTGATTAATAATCGTTAATAATGGTTCGTAATGGTCACAATAATGATTATAATGGCTCATAGTGATCATCACTGGTTGTGGTTTCAACCCCCATGAAAAATATGCATGTCAACCAACCACTTGTTAATAATCACAGGGAAAAAAACAAAACAAATGTTTGAAACCGCCAGCCAGCAGTCACGAATGATTACTGCTTGATGGGGATGAGGGTTTGCCATCATAGTCATCAGTTAAACATTAGCATAGTGACATAATTGTGACAGAATCAATGCTCAATGGATATATGCATATATAAGCAATAGTTTAACATAGTCAAAAATAATCAATGGTTCGACATAGTCCTTACATAGGGATGACTGGCTGAATGAGTAATGGGTCTAATGATCGATCGATGAATGCACTATGCTTCATCATGGGATCATGTTGGTTCTTGATCGTTCCTTGGTGCTCTGATTTTGTCGGTCTGACATCCCACCAGTGGCATTCCAATCTCGGAATCCTACCATCAACTATAATAGGTCTGGGTTTATGGTAGAGCCTTCCCCAGATAACCAAGCCATCCCCAAATAATGGGCACGGCGCGTGAACCGGTATTTTGTTGTGGGGCAAGCCTAGTATCAAACCTTTTCTCTGAAAAATTAAGGCCGCTCCAGGGACGCCAATAGCAACACTTATATACCTATCTTCATTCATAGGCCTGTGCGAACCAGTTTGGTGTATTGCATCTGAATCGTTTTGCAGTTGCCGCAATGAACAACCGCAAGTAACCAACACAAAACAAAAAACGTTGGATACTCAACACTGTATCATAGAGTTGTTTTGTGTAATGGGGTGGAGGGATTATGTTCTGTCAACTGCGCGTGATCCATGGGTCAACCATGGGTCACCAACCAGCAACCAGCACGGTGCGTACAGTGGTTGCTTACAGTGATGCCCAACAATTGAGTACCGTTTTTTTGGTGTAAATGTACCGCGTAGCCACCGCGAAGCCTACGTTTGCAGCTTTTTATCTTTGCGTAGCCTTCGCATAGGGGAACTATTGCGCGTAGGCACTTCCTGGCCTACCTCTGCAGTAAAAGTGACCTCGCGTAGCCTCTCGCGGAGTTCCGCTTACCGCGTAGCCAGCGCGTAGCCTACCCTTCAGCAAAAACGGCCTCGGGTAGCCTTCGCGCAGGCGATTTCAAAAAAAACACTGCTCAATTACCAACTGCTGCGTTTGTGGGGCTTACCAACAGTTGCCATTGCCGCTATCGAATCACTGCAGGTCAACTATTGCAACAATAGCTTGCTAGCCTATCCAGCTATCCAAACTATAGATATCATTCTCCAAGCATTTACCCAACTAAGAGCCAAGCAGAACAACGAAAAAAAATCCTACCATTCTTGCTAGCAATTTCCATAGCTCAGCATCATCCTCACCAGCCCGGGCCCTGCCCCGCCAAACCCGGCGCCTGCCGTCCAAGCATTCCCATCACGCCATCGGTCCGCTCGGCTGCAACGAAGAGATCGCGGTTGGTGCTGGGGTCGGAGATCAAATACCTGTCCGACGGTAGCGCCGGCGAAGTCCGAAATGATGGCTGTCCGTAGCTGGTTGATTAGTGGTTGGTTAGCGGTTGGTTAGCTGGTTGATCATGATGAGTGGATAGATAGATGGTTAACGATTCATCGGTTGATCATGATTCGCAATGATTCATAGTCGCTTTCTGCGTAATAGTTGATAGATCATGTGCTGAGTCTGTGTTATCAGAAAGCTGAGCATGATTCGCTGAGTGCACAAAAACCCAACTCGTTATTGGACTGAACCAAGCAGCAGGTACTATGAATGTGACTAATATGGCCGAGTATACAATTTGCATACATAACCTAGTATAGAATGGGGCACATCATGATGAGCAGAGATCCAGTGTTTGTTGCCAATCAACTCCCAGCAATCATTATCAACATCAAGCATGAGTACCTGAATGGTTGCCAATATTAGGAACTATTGACCATTTGGTACTTTTAACCAGTCTTAACCATTGAGGTATCAACCATGACTATAAATACAGTAATTGCATATTCTTACTCTATCATCCAACCGTAATCATTTATAATAATAAACCATCCACTTTGGAAGTCCCCCATTTTGAGAAACCACCATATATACAGTATATATTCTCATTTTGTAGGTACCTCAATGGTTTCAGCCTTGGCCCATGGTCCACCCGAAGCCCAAGGAGGGGCACCCGCACCGACCCAGCGGGGCACTTTTCAGCCTGATCCCAGCCGACCAACACTTCGGCCCATCGGATTTGCTGCTTGATGGTCACTCCTGAAGCGGATCCGGGGCAGCGTTGCATCACAAGTTCTTGAGGTTGCTACACAATTTCACAGCTGGCCTACATGATGAAGATGGCCAATATCATTGGAACAGTTGGGTGATGAAGGGATCTGTATTCATTACCATCTCTAAGTTTTGGAGCTGCGAGTTACGGTTTCAAATGCCCAAGCTTCAAATACCCAAGCTATGCAGCTCTGCTAGGGTTGCAAATCTCAGGCCTCAAATATTCAGTCTGCTGCAGAATCCTTAGTACAAATTGATTACCTTGGTGTATCTCATTGATGTCGTAGTTATGTCCTTTTTCTATGGACACAACATATAGGAATCTCCAAGATGAGCTCTTCGATCTTGAAATCTCTCTCAGTGTGAAGTGGTTGCCGGGGAATCTCGACACATCAGCCTTTGTATATCCATAGAGTGGATTAGCAATTTGCATCCCAACAAGCCAGGGGTACGGATTCATAGATTCATATGGATTCAATCAATACTTTGGGGATATGGGTGCTTCTCAGAACAAGGGCCTCACAAATCATTGATTTATTCCCGTATGTGGTTAATGTTGGATGTTTTGGGGGTGCCCCATTTTAAGCAACCACCATATTCATGGATATGATACGCGTAGAACCATGGATGAGTACCACGGGATTACGTATTCCCATCCACGTCTCGCCAAACCTGACAGGTTTGCCAGGATTGCGTAGGGATCCTGGGAGCGATGGCGGATACCAGCTGCGATCCCCGCTGATGGCTGGTGATGGCCGGCGATGGCTGGTGATGGCTGGCGATGGCTGGTGATGGCTGGTGATGACTGGCTGTACTGGCTGGTTGTTGATGTCATCCCTATGGTCACAAGCTTTGAGGAGGATACCCTACAAGAGTGGCAATTACAGTATTCCGACCGATTTTCAAGATCCAAGAATATTAGCCATATCATGTAGCCATAATGCTATCTTGAAAGTCAAGCTCTTTTCGGGGAGATACGGCTGGCTTTTTGTCAGGAGGAATTTCAATATTTCAATGCAAAGATTTCAGCCGTGGAAACGTGGCCTCCCCTCCAGAATGGACAGCTGGTTGGTCCCTTTTTGAAATTGCCGTTTCTTAACACAGTGGTACCCCCAAATCATCCAATATTTATCATTTACATAGTAATAAATCAGCCATGTTTGGGGTCCCTCGATTTCAGAAACCACCAAATACTTAACTACTTGCTTTTTGCTCCTTTGTACTTCCCGCATATGACTTAATTACTGAATACTTGCTGCTTAGTACATACTCCATACTTTCCGCTTCATATTTGCCAACTAGTGACCACTTCCTCGCACAGCCATATCCCCGGGTTGCAGCTTGCTGCCAAAAAATGGAATGATAGCGATCTTCCATGCAACACTGTAACACTGGTGAACAACCCCACCATTTGGTTTGATCATTGGAGACCCATGTACGATAGATGGTCGTTAAAACAAACAATGGCCAAACATCAATAAACAATGAACATCATCATCTAACTATCAATAAACCAATCAAGCCTCATCAATAATGGTCATTCTAATCAGCTAGCTATCATTAACCATCGTTAACCACCATTAACCATCATTAACCATCATTAACAATCATTAACCATCATGGTCATTAACCATGATCATTAACCATCATCAACCATAACCTTTGACCAATCATGGTCCCCCATCCCATCCGGAAGCGAGGCTCAGCAGCGCCAGGCCAATACTGCAAGGGCATCGGTTGGCACGCCATCCCGGCTCCACCCATGCCATGTTGCATGGGAGCAGCCATGGGGGCAGCCATGGGAGCAGCCTCAGGAGCTCCAAGGCTAAGGTCGTCCAAGTGGTCACGGGGTTGGTCTGCGATCCCACATCGGGTGTGAGGATCCGCAAAGCAAAGTAAGCTGGAAAGCCAAGAATCCAAGCAAGTAAGGAAGCAAGCAAGCAGTGGAATATTCAATCATATTCAATCTAATTTAAATTCAGAAATATATGTCAGAAAGCCAAAACAACGCGAACAACCGACAAAAAAACACAAAAAACAAAAACATGATCCATGACTGTTGATTGGCACCCCCCAACCCAAGACCTCTGGAATACTGCTCTTTTGCCTTGTCGTGGTTTTCCTGTTTTTGTTTGGTTCTCTGGTCAAAAAAGTCGAGAAACCAAAATAAATGCCGGAAAACAAAGAAACAAAAGTGTTCCATAGGTCTTGTGGATAGTAGGGGTGTCCAGCCAAGAGTCTCCAAGTCCTGTTATTCTTACTTTTTAAAATGCTTTGATTTGTTGTTTTGTTTGTTTTGTCAAGGGCTAGAGCGACATGGTAGGGGTGTCCCAGCCACGAGTTCCAAAATACCGCTTATTTCATATTATTCTGATTTTTGTTCCGCCGTGTTTTGCTGTTTTACTAGCTGTCTTGGGGATGATGATATTTTGTTTTGCTATGACTGAGCCAAATTTGAGACGAAGGCGAACTGTTGGCCTTTTTTTGGAATGTGATTTGTTCACTTGTTATCAAGATGCATGAATTAAGTACATGTTAGATATACCATATAGCACTGCATTTGTTCCGCGAGAATCAGAAGTGGCCGCCGCCTGAAATTCAATATTATGGTTCTGGAGGTGTGAGCGACCATATGTCTGTATGTAAGACTGTAAATAAATGTGTATATATATATATATATATATACAGATTAGTATAAATATGGTGGTTCCTTAAAATAGGGAGACCCCCAAAAAAGGTTGGCTTCTTACTATAAATGATTGCAATTGGATGATTTTGGGGGTCCCAAATCATGATGAGAAACACCGTGAAACATCCATCTGGACGACACAGTCACGGCATGCCCAGCCGCCACCTGCCCAGTGGCAGGCGTGTAAGTTGCCACGAAAACGCCGCCCGGCGGTACACCTGGCGGTACAGTGGCGAAGCGCAGGAAGGGCAACTGGTGACCACCGCAGATGCAACAAGCCATGACCACCCAATCTGGAAGATTTGATGATGATGAACCAGTATATAGGTATCCATCTTCATGTCCTCCGGCAATCGACTTGATGACTAGCTTGAAAATCTCCTGTCAAGGACTCACAAATTTGAAGTGATTTGCCTTTGGAAACTTCAATTCCGTGACCGTGACGCAATGATAGCCAAGAATAGTTATCCCAGCTATGTTCAAGGCACGTTGAAATCCCGATGCATAAGCGTCCACCAGGATTTGCCCAGATGCTGGACTTGTTACTTGCATTACAGCACGCAACAACTACCCAACAATTGGAAAAGCTGAGTCATCAATTGTTGAAACAATGCCAAAAAATGCTAATGTTTCTGCGGTTTAAGAGGATGTCCGATGTGCCCTGTTTGTAGATAGCCCGATCTAGGGGTATACAACTTAAATTCCGGACTTCCTTTGTCGTTTGACTGGCAACTGGATTCAGTATAGGGAGGCAACAGAAACGAAGGCAGCTAACAGTGGTCTGGAGTCTGGTCACTCCTTTACCAAATTTCAAAAGCTGCACATTCACGTGTTTGCTCAGCATTCTTGGTCTCATCTTGCTACGCTCACTTCGGTTCGGGAAAACTTTACAATAGAAGTAAAACCAAACACGTGGCCTAAAAAGCAAGTTGATAAACACCACACAACCTGAAAATGAATGAAGACAAAAAGCTTGTTTCCTACCAAAAGGACTGAGGAAACAAGTCCTTGGCGTGTCATGTCACTTGGGGACCGGCCTGGTGGTACTTGCACAACCGTCATCTGCCCATCGGGGGTTTGCGTCTGGATTTGCTGGCCAGCAGTTACCTTGGCAGGGCCCAGGGCGGCCATCGTTGTCAGGTAAGCAGTTGTGGCGTATGAATTTGATGAATGAATTCAAACAGAACCAAGCTGTGGTATCACCAAGTGGCTTAATGAATTCTATTTGAGAATTTGACTCATGATGGCCATTTAGCAATGTTCAGTTTCTGGTTTTGGGTGCGTCACATTCTACTTGCCCTTCCGTGATCCGCAGTGGTGTCCCACCAAGTCATGTTGGTTTCACTCTTTTGAGAACAGGATTGAGTGTACCCGCATGGGAACCCACAAGCAACGCATGAACGGAGGCTTTGTGGCGGCTTGGTTCCATGTGGGTCAGTTGTGGGTGGCTCTTGGGGTCTGAAAATCGAAACCCACACGCACCTCACTGAGCAGTGGAGAGTGAGCAAGTGAACAAAAATCGAAAGCGTGTTCTTAATTACCTTGCAACCAAGTTGAACCAAGTGTTTCCTGCTCTGTGAACTTGTTGCAAACATGGTTTTCTTCGTCTGGTCTACATTCACCAAGTTGTGCCATAATGCCTCAAGACCTCAGTTTATGTCGATTGACTTTCAGCCTAGCCCGGAAATAGTGAGAAGATGTGAGGAGCCCTTCCCCCAGCTTGAACGATCTATCCCCACAAGCCAAGGTGATGAAGCCCTCACATCATTTTTTGACTAAAGACCATTGCAAGCCAGCCATGCTTTCGGAGGGTGCCTCAAACGGTGAACCACTGGTTCACCAAATCACAAGAACACACACACACACACAAATTCCCGAAGCATCCGGCAGCCCCGAGCTGGAGATATTACGTTCCCATTTGTTTGCTCCCATGTACCCGACGGCTGATTGATTCATAATATGATCCGTTCTCAAACATGTATATGGACAAGGCATTTCAAAAACTATTTCAACTGTTTACCTCTCCGATTTGTGGTTGTCATGTCCCCAAAGCAAGCGTACAATTCCTTTTTCCAAAGTCGAATACTGCTGAGTGTCTGCTACTGAAAACATGGACTAACGACTAGCGACGACAAGTCCAACTGTAGCTAGTTATTGATCACTTTCAGTATGTTTCATTGTATAGATATTGTTTCTTGTCAAGCAACTGATGCTCATGTTACGTGTGACCTATTCACTCTTGACTACGTAGAACTAACTTCAGAGCTCCTACTGTCTCTGAGGCAAAGCCAAAGCGACACCCTGTGGGACTTGGACATGGAATTGCGCGACCTGTCCAGTCAGGTCGTACAAAAATTGCGGTGACTCACTGGACGGGTAAACTACCAATTGTGAGCATAGACAAGAACCAACATGAAAGGGAGAGAAGCAGCAAATGTTGTATGGTTTTAACATTCGGTGGGAACCTACTCTGGTCAGTTCTGGCAAACAAGTGCATGTTTGGAAGGAATACTGCACAGGAAATCTTGCATCTTCTTCACGAATCATTCCTGCTAAAAACAAATGGTTGCTCCATGTTGCTTCATTTACAGAACTCGTGCATGTCCAAAACCATGTCGCAATCTCTCTGGCCGTGCTGCTGGAAATAGTTGAGGGATTGTATGAAGAAGTGTTACAATTCGGAATATTCTCTGAAGCTGCGCAATATTTCTTCATCTGCATGGAATATTCTTTGAAGCAGTACTACACTGCAACCATCTACCACCCCGATTTTCAAGAACTTGTGTAGGAATTCTGTGAGGCTTTGAGATTAATGCTGAAAGCTTGACAAGAGTGTTGCGACTTTTCGAATGAATGCCTTTAATCTCCAACTCTAAAGCCGCTACAGTCTCTACATTCTACAATCTACAGCATTATTTTCTGAACACTGTATTGTACTTCTTCCCAACACTAATGCGACTATTAAACAACACCACCTACTTGACTTCTTGAATCAATTTGGCAATTGCTTTCAAGAGAAGCCCCATGTCTGCTGGAGGATCATGCTGCTCGATTAAAACTGGAGAAATCCTGCTATGATCTGCTATGCTTTTTGCAGGAACATATAATGCATTCTGATCATTGCACAAACCCATTCTCGTATATCATTATGTAAATTTGTTCATTGTCACTTGATCATTGATTCCAGTGGTGTGACATATGATTTATGATCTAGTGTTTTCTCATGAATGGCTGCTCAAACATACACTGGAATCGCTTTTGACGATGTATGGTGCACAGGTTGATGGCCGAAGGAAGATGCTGAAGATGCTCCATCTCAAGAGACGAAATCCGTTGATGGTTGCATCCACCAATAAGACCACCTCCCATGAAGCACGATGGGTGCTTGTGTATTTGTCCGATTTATGGATATATATCTTGAATGGAAGCCACCTTTACATCTTGCTGCTTATGTCCAACGTGCTGATGCACAGGATAGGTGGCCATCACGGATCCTCTTCGAGAGATTGCTGGGCAACCGAACGGGAACCGCCGTTGCCAAGGGCACATTCATCTCTTCGAGATTTGATCACCTGGCAGTCATTGGCAGTTCAGCAATCCCCACAATTCAACATGGCAACAAATCCCAATATGGTCCCTACCCATTCCTATTGGGTGGTTCAATGTGGTTCAGGTTCAGGTTGAGTCCCGGCCAGCTACTGGTGGCTTATAGATGGCACGAACTGGTTTCAAAAACCCCTCTTGAACCTCTCTACTTGGGCTGCCATCTAAGTTGCTTGGAGTGGCTATGCCATCCGTGATGCCCTCAGACTGGGTCCCCACACCTGGTATGTCAAAACAAATTCCAGGAGCCCACCAACGACGGAACTCTAAGCAGCTGCGCACTTGAACCGCATAAGCTGGCGCAGTTCCTGTTCGAAGTTGGCAAAACATCTTGTAACAAGGGATCCAGCTGTTAAAAAGCCAACCCATACCACGTCTATATTAGGTGCCTTCTCAAAATAAAGGCACCCCCAAATCATCCTTTCTATTGATCTTTTTCAGCTTTACACCGACAGTTTTTGGGTACTCCCATCAAATGATCAAGTCAGAGGGGTACCCCCATGTAAAGAAATCGCCATATTTGATCATCACCAGCTGTTTATGGTGGGTGGTTAGAGCTGGATCTCCCAGGGTCCCTCATCGCACCGTCAACGCTACCAAACAATTCAGGCCAACGGCTATTTTTGACACCAAAAAAACATGCCAACAAGTATTTTAAGAAAGTAGCCAGGCGATGAGGAAACATAGAGATGAACGACTTGTATTCCAATGTAGTTATACATGATGTTTGATGATGGTTCATTGTTATAATATGGTTCTATCTGATGTATCCATAAGCATACGCAAAGGGATCGCCAGAGATAAATGGCTGTGGGTCAAAACCCTGTACCCCTGGTTCCCCCATCATTAACCATTGTTTTCCCACTACTATTGGTGGTTATTATCCCCCAGTATTGTTGGTCAATATTGACCCATAGCCAAATAATAACCGAATGTTTGTTATTCAATCTGCTTTGAACATGCCTTACTCCTTTACCTTTGCGGCTTTGCACATCTCCTTTGTACCGCCGGGCGCCTGTTCAGCTTCAACACATCTGACCATGTCACAGCTTACCGAAATTATCTGCTTCATGACAATGATAAGGATGTGGGCTATGAAATGTTAAAAACTTGTCACGCACATCATAAGTCATGGCCATAGATGATAAAATCTTCATTCTTCGAACCCATATCATACAGGAAAACCACATAATACAAAACTGATCATCGTATAACATATTAACTGTTGTTGATCCACAATATCTTGTTAATCTTTTCCTGTCACATCATACAAGACTGATCTTCAGCAGGGAAACCACAGATCCTCGGCTACCCCTTTTCGGCACAGGCGTGCTACAGCCCCTGGCAGCTCTCAGGCCGAAACTCCCAGTAGCAACAAATCGAGTGCTCACCCCCAGTAGCTGCTCCAGTTGTTAAGCTAATGATTAATAAGTGGAGCAATGAAAATATTAGCTTATGAAGGATTGGCAAGGATTAGCTTAACAATCAAGCTAATGTTATTGCTCCAGTTATGAGATTAGATTGCTAAGTGGAGCAATGAAAAAACACAGTTGGGTCTTTGGCATTGGAAACAAACCTTTCATGCACCAGATTTCAGGGCAAACTGAACAAAATGGGATGACAAAGCCAACGGAACTACTGATTAATACGGATATAATCGGATACTGTAATAGCCAGCAGGTATGGACACCCCCCGAACGTATACCTATGTCATCCCATATTTAGTCACAAAAGTTATAGTAGATGTTGCTAGTCTAGAAAAAAAATGTATGCACTATACCTACCAGTAAACATCTTGGGAATTCAAGTTACGAATGCTGCCAGTCCTGTGACCCATCTCCATATAATGAGTCCGTAAATAGAGTGCTGAGATAACTATAAAATTGTCGCAAATAAAAAGTCGATCCAGCACAGCTATGTGACAGTCATCGTCAGTTTCTCACCAATCAAGCAGCCTGAGAGCTTCCAAGAACCGATGCGTTGTGAATTAATTTGGCAAGCAGCAAAACATGCCGCTCTCGCCGCTAGCTACATGATGTCACATCCTCGGTTCTACGGGTGGGAAAGACTAACTACTTTTTGCTGACCTTAGCGTTGTTCGCCGCGGTCATCAAAAGCAAACAAACAAGTTCAAGATGTGAAAAAGCAACAGTCCTATCAAAGAGCGTTGGTCAAACCAAGTGCGCAGTATGGTGTGGATCTTACGTCTATATTCACAAAAAATGACATCGTTGTATCAAATCAAAACCAAAGCCTGCAAATTGGTAAGTCCTACTGCCGTGTGCCTAAATCAAACACCCCTAAGATCCCCTACTGAAAGTATACCCCTTTCACCTGTGTCCGTTCCAGGTCATGTTGTGGTAGACTCCGTACACACCAATGGCTTCAAAGTTGACCGCATGATTCACAACCCATCAGTTTGGCCCGTAATGACATGGATCGTCCCGATGCTTGCGTGAGTTCAATCGTTTGTTGTCAAAAGCCTCTGCTCTGCAGGAGTTTCAAGAAAACTGAATGTCATCTCAGAGTATTTGGGTATGTGCCGAAATAGTGGCACTCCCAAAAACCAATAGTTTCCTAGTAAAATGATCATTCTTTGATGGGTTATTGGTTCCCTTATTTTGGCACTCGCTAAATAAATTCACAATGTCAGGCCTTTGCCCAGGTGTCGACACCAATTTTGGGTGAGTAACTACTCATGGCCCCATGAATCATGGGTTGTATTGGCCCATGCGGCAGTGACTGCAGGTTCTAATTGCCATCAGCACTCATCCACTTCTATCCTCTCGCATGTTTTGTTGAACAATCCGTGAACATGTCGTTTTGGTGCGATACTTTGGTTTTGCGACAGTGTCCGCTTTACAGTACAATTGGCATAGTTCTTACATTCAAATATCCAATCAACTACAATAGGCCCTGCTGGTTACAATATTATAATTTGCTTGAATATTGTTTCGACCACTTAGCATCGGAACTACCAAACCAACTGGGTGATTCTCAAAAAAGGGATACCCCGGAATCATTCCTGTTTAAGAAGCTATAGCAATCAACCAGCCATTTTTCGGGGTTCCCAAACTGGCTTGAGAAATCCCCAACTGGCCAACAGCCAATAGCTATAGCCGTTACAAATAGCCAATAGCCATGGCATGCCATTGCCATCTGTTGCTTCTCATAGCTATGTGGAGCCCCGCCGTGGCAGGGGCTCTGCGGAACTCCGAACCGATGCTTTCACTGAAGTCATGGATAGCAGTCGTGCCTCGGCACCATCAACCAGCAAGTCATCCGTTGCAGTACGCTGAAACCAGTATTAATGATGATGAATGGATATGAATACCAATTACTGTAGTGATCAATTGTGACTTACTTGTGTCACAATTGTATTTATATGTATTCACAATATCAATCATTATTAAATAAGTAATTTGCAAGTGGTTCAAATTAATATTCATATTAATTCATATGAATTCATACATGTTTGAGTACTCTTGTTTCACTGCTATAGATAGGATTCGATTGCAGTTTCATTTCGTGCGATTGCTTCATTCATAGATTACAGTTTGAATGAGTATTCATAGTAATTCATTGTTCATCACTAGATTTAGCTAGCCCTTATCATCCAATCAATCACTACACATGTACATGATTGAAATCAGTATGCATTCTGCACCTTAATGTGGCAATGTCAAAACATGCTTACATCATCAACCATCTCCTCAACCATGTTTTTTCTCACAAGAAATCCTAAACACATTTTGACCTAATCCTGTCAAATGACTCGGTCAGCATGCCCAACATAGCATTACGACATATTAAGATAGATTGTTGTTATATACTCAGATGTATATTTTTGCATTTGTTCAATTCTCATCTCTAACCACTGGTTTCAGGGGTTGTCTGGGCTCGTTTTACCGCTTTAGAAGGGTCCCAATCATCCCGAACGGCTGGAAATGGCTGCCCTATCACTGGTAAGCAAAAGCTTACTATCTAACCATCATATAACTAGTTCACCATGAACCATCACAAACTATCATCATCCCATCGTTGACCATCCTCAACAATAAAAAAAGGATAACCCTGATGCCTCCGCAAATCTCTATTCCCATAAATTTCTCAAAATAGGGCTACCCCAAGAATGGATGGTTTCTTATTAAAACACATGATTATTCATGGATGATTTTGTGGGGATCCCCAATGACTTGGGGGTTTCTCAAAATAGGGGTACCCCTAGATCATCCTTTGTAAACCATTTCTGGCAATAAACAAACCATTTTTGGGGGTCCCCAATGACTTGAGAAACCATGCGAAACCCAATGCGCTTCGGCGTCCCACTTTCCACCTGTGTCGCCCGTGCCACACGTTGCGCTGCAGCAGTTTCTCTGGAGGGCGCTCCGCCGACGGTGCGCGCTGGAGCGACTGACAGGGTCAAGAGATCAACCCGAAGAAAAGCAGGACGAACGAAGAGTTGTAATAGTTACTTCATTGCTTTTAATGCTTGTTTATGGTTTGTGGTGGTCAATTTAGGATGAATTATTTTGAAATAAATGGTCATTTAATGGTTAATGGTTGTCAATGGTTGATAGTGGCTAAAGGTAACATAACCATCAAAAGACAACATGTAACATGAACATGCAAGAACTGGGGATTAAAAGCAATGGGGGATATAGGAAGCTGTAATTAAGGAAACAGCAATAGGGATAACTTGGGATGACGAACAGGTGGAGTTGTAATGATAGAGCACTAGGAGTTGTAGTAAAGGAATTTACTACTAACACTTATCAAATAAGTTTAAACAAGTGATAATCGCGACGATCATGATTACGTAGCCACAGCAGAATGCAAAATAGTAAAATCACTAGCAAAGATGTAAGCGACAATCTGGGGAGTGTATTTCCAGAAAATGTACCTGAGAGCGTCACCATTGTTGGAAAATGTTGGAATTATACATCAGAAATGCACAGAACCTTGGGGCCCGCCAGCAGGTTCTCAGCAACCTGACGACCGCCATTTGGAGCTATCACATTGGCATGGCTTCCATTTCTGAGGCTCATTCATCAACAATGGCTTGAAGGCCAGCTGATCTTTGAAGGCACGAAACCAAACATGGTCATACCTGCTGCAACATGGACAAAACCAAAAACAATATGTCAAGGATGCCGAATAGATGAACGGAAGGATACACGTTTCAGGCTTGACTCTTCTTTAGATCAGAAGTCAACCCTGAGGGTCCATCCGAGGCCATGCAGAAAAGAATGCCGAATTCCCTACGTGCTACTTGATGTGTCAACACCATTACTACTGCTCCTACTACTGCTGCTACTACTACTACTACTACCACTACCACTACCACTACTACCACTACCCGTACGACTACTACTACTACTACTACTACTACTGCTGCTGTTGCTGCTACTACTACTACTACTACTACTAGTACTACTACTACTACTACTACTACTGCTGCTGTTGCTGCTACTACTACTACTACTACTACTAGTACTACTACTACTACTACTACTACTGCTGCTGTTGCTGCTACTACTACTACTACTACTACTAGTACTACTACTACTACTACTACTACTGCTGCTGTTGCTGCTACTACTACTACTACTACTACTAGTACTACTACTACTACTACTACTACTGCTGCTGTTGCTGCTACTACTACTACTACTACTACTAGTACTACTACTACTACTACTACTACTGCTGCTGTTGCTGCTACTACTACTACTACTACTACTAGTACTACTACTACTACTACTACTACTGCTGCTGTTGCTGCTACTACTACTACTACTACTACTACTATTACTACTACTAGTACTACTACTAGTACTACTACTACTACTACTACTACTGCTGCTGTTGCTGCTACTACTACTACTACTACTACTACTACTATTACTACTACTA
>VSDK01015796.1:37729-52166 GCA_009767595.1 Symbiodinium kawagutii
GCTGCTACTACTGCTACACAGCGACGACGACCACCACCACCACCCCACCACCTCCTACACCTACTGTTGGCTACATACCAAAACTAAACTGTTACTTCGTGCTACCGGCCACTAAGTACTCAGATTGAACAGAATTCGGCCAACTATCTGTCTATTTGTGTCTCCATCTGTCTATCTCTGTCTACCTGGATTTATGTATGTCTGTGCATATATCGATATGTTCTATATATATATATATATACATGTATATGTTATATATGCATGATCACATTGTGATGTACTGTATGTTCTGTGTATGCGTGAATAAAAGTAAATCGTCATATTCAGTGTCGGAAACTGCAAGTTCCTTTCTATGCCTGAACAGGACAAACGAGATGTCGGAATACAAAAAAATGCTAGACAAGCACTCAAATTGCCAAGGCACACTGAATGCTTCATGGCACGTGTTCATTTTGATATTCATAATTAGAATTCATGACAACCATGATGATAATGTATGATATTCATCAGCATCATCCTCTTCAATGGAAACTTTCACAGTCATTGGTTTTAACCAGAAACCCTTCTTTTTCTCGGACTTTTCTCATGACTTGCTTCAGGTTGGTCACTTATTTGCGTACTTGCTTTAAATATTCTGAACTATTCATTGTTTACTCACCAGTACATATTTAATTGGTAAGATCTGGTAAGTGAAACAATCACCAGCTAATCATACACTTATGGGAAGTTAAAAATAGTAAAACATTAACCAATGAATGACTGAAACCTGCTGGTGATTGTTTTACTATTGTTTTACTACAAACTAATACAATACCAACCAAATAATACTGGAAACATACTAATACAATACTTACAGTAATATACATTAATGATCATTAATGAATATTACTATTACAGTAAAAACTTACCGAAAAAAACATGGAAAACTGCTGGCTTTCGCCCCCGCCTCTCCCTGGCGTTTGCCGAGGCGTCGGTGCTCGTTGCCGTTGCTCCGGGCCCAGCGGCGCGGCAGGCGCGGCAGGCGCGACGCCACCCGGTGGCTGCGCTGCCGGCGATGGCATCGCAGGTCGGCCGCCCATATCTGGCATGGCAGGTCTCGTTGGTTGGTTGGTTGGTTGGTTGGTTGGTTGGTTGGTTGGTTAAATGATGGTTAACAAGCAATAATAAGCAATAACAAGTATATCATCAAAACAGGGATAGAACGATAGTTTGGTTGGGTCTTCAGCAACTATCAACAAGGCAGAACAACCAATCAGTTTGTGCCAAGGGTTCAATGTCTGATGAGTTAAGCGAAGGAAGGAACAATGGGGCAAGTAACTATTCAGCAACCGTGGCGTGAACGAATGATTGGTCATTTTCATGGTCTTGAGTAACAAGGGAGAAGAACCAACAGTCACCAATAATCTTTCGGTTGGTTGGCATAGTGATTCATATCCGGCATTAAACATTAGTTGGGGCAAATGCAACCAACAATACTAGCATTGGAGAAAAAAACACCTATTTATTATATAATGTAATCCATTGGTTGCTTCGCTCGTAGTGGATGTTGATGCTAAGGGACAGGGTGCTATGATGGCCATCAATGGGTCAACAAAAGGATCTAATCCTGGATACAGGCTTGACAAGTTTCAATCACCCTTGGCCACCCCAAGCCTCAAAATTCCACCCCCCTTTCCAGCAAAGCCATGGATCCAAAACGATTTCCCGTCGGAGTTCTTTCTCCTAAATTCAATCAGAGTTCTTACGGATGGCTCAGAAACATGTGGAAGTTGAGGGAACGCCATTTTTCGTCTGCATTTGCCATGACAGCTAAGGGGTCGGACTGATTTCGATCCACAAGCAGTCAGCCATACCGCTTTTGTATGTGGTCTAAGGCTCGGTTGCTAAGCCTGGTTACATCTCTCTTCTTGTTCTATTCTCGCTGATTCAAGGTTTGGTAGATCATACACCCACCGCTAGTTCTGGTTGATCTCCACTGCTCATTGGATTGGAATCCCCTTCTGCAAGCCAACGAGCAGTACTATGGTCACTGGCTTCTCATCGGGTGACTGTTCTTGTGGGTAGCTGATCTCTAGTATGTCACTACCAGAGTTGGGCACTCTATCCAGCATACATCGCAGAAATACCTCATGGTGCATGTTAGATTATGTTACATTCATGTTTTTCGAGACAGGCACACATATCTACAAATGTTTCTGTGCGTGTATAAATGTTGATTTAGTTGTAAATATATACACGATGCATGTATATATAATGTATCAGGTATTTCAAATTGTTTTCACACACAGTGTATTAGGTATGGCACATGCAGTGGGTCGCAACCCTGTACCCCTGCTTCCCCTATCATTAGCCATTGTTTTCCCTGTTATTGTTGGTGAACTTCTCCACCAATATTGGTTGAATAATATAGACCCGTAGCCATTTGGAGATTCCTTTCGACCATTTATATAGCTGACTAACCATTGTTGCAATAGTAGTTGCTAAAGCTAGCCGACCATTGTTGGAAAGTATATGAAAGTATAGCCATCGACCCTTTAGCTAGCCAACCCTTGTTGTTGGTTAACCATTGCTATATAAATCTAACCATCACTAATCATCATTAATCATCATTAATCCTTATCAAACATTCTTGATACTTATTAACCCTTACTCGCCATAAATTTCCACAGTTGCCTATAGATTTCCCACCCGCAGTCACCACACGTGCCTTGGATGCGTTCGATCACCACACGCTGCCAGGCAACCAAGACGGCCTGGGACACTGCTATGCCCAAAATGACTTCTTCGCAGCTTATTGATTCATTGATTCAAAGTTGAACTGATTTCTGTTCATAAATGATGGTTGGTTTTTGGTTGGTTGGTATTTGGTTGGTTGGTTTGTTGGTTCGTTTGTTCCATTCATTCATTCATTCATTCATTCATTCATTCATTCATTCATTCATTCATTCATACTTGATTATTTGAGATTAATTTGCATGTTGAGCAACGGTGGTCATAGATCAAGGATGATTTCTACGGTGGACGTACACATGGATCGGCAATTGCGGGCTACAGCGGGCTAGGACCAGCTGAAGGCGACCATTCATGGAGAGCTCTATGGCCTGGCTACTCAGCAGGTCATCAACAGTCGTGTCCAATCACGTAGGGGTCCAAACTCACGTGTGCCTCTGCGAACGGTGTCTATATATACATGTAATTTGTACAATGATGCGCAATGATGTATGTAAACAGATATAAATATACATATATATATATATGTATATATGTGTAAATAAATATATATATATATATACACATATATCAATAGATGCATACCCGAAGACTAGGACCGTCTGCTAAGACCAACAATCTAATGAGCGAAGTAAAATCACCTTAAGGATTTCAGCGAATCACGATTGAACCTGCAAAGGTAGTTTGCTGGCTCTACCTCTGGATTTCCTGATCAAATTATCATTTCTGGGATAATTAGGTGCGGGCCTTCGCCTTTACATATGGCTTCGAAGCGGTTCACAAGATCAACTTTATTAAAACTCCATGATCTTGGGGCAGCGTGATCAAACATGTGCTGCTCCCCGTGTGGGCTGACACTTGAAGTGTCGCTCCAAAAACCCTCTGCTGGGCTGCTGACGCACAAGGCCGCGCGACCCAAGCCTCAGTGGGCCAAGGCCATCCCTGTAGGGAAAAGGCCAGGAAGTTGTCATCATTGATGTACCAATTTTGTTTCCTTGGTGGATAAAATACCAGTTGCACCACGAAGGCGACTACCAGATCACAAAACGATAAAACTACAGGGACTAGTGATGGCAAGTTCTGGTGATTTTGTTTGAGATGTTGTTGGTGTTGCTGTTTCCCTCGTGTTGTTTGCATCTCCCTTCTGCCACCACCAGCCAATCAGCCAACCATACGAACCAACCATGGCTGTTTGCCTTGTTACTCGCCACAGCTGGATTGGAATCAGAAACCATCATGAATGAATCAGCCACTATCTCGTTTATTGTCCACCATGGTTTCTATCAACCATTATAATGAATCACTATCTCGTTTATACAATAAACCATCATGATGAATCACCATGAACTATTCCTCTCCATCATCAACTATTACCATGAATCACTATGAACTATTACCATCATGATGAATCACTATGAATCACTATGAACCATCCCCCCAAGTCGCACCTACTCCACCAAGTCGCGGCAACTACTTCCTCGCAGAGTCAGCAATTGCGTTCGCAGCTCCCTGGAGCGACGACGTGAAGCGTTTCAGCCCAGCCCTGTTGTCATCAGGAGAACAATGAACCGTGATGCTTAAAAAATGGTCATATATATGGTTATATACGGTAAAAATGGTGGATAATGATCATTACCTGCTGGTAGCTGGTTTCAACCCCTATGAAAAATATCACCCAACCAACTGATTGGTAAACATATCAAATAAACCACTGATGGTAGGTGGTTGAACCACCCCACCATTTGGTAATACTAGCGAAAGTAAAGCATATTTGAAACCACCAACCAGGTATAGAGCGATCAGGGTAAAAACATGTAAAAACGAGGGTGGTATTGCCATCTTTGCTATAACCACCTTGTTCTTCCCACAAGAGCTTCGCACCACGTGCAGTCAAGGGTACAACGAACGACCAGGTAGTCCATACGGGAGAATCGGTCATTCATTGAAAAAGTGAAGATGCTTCATTGTTGTGGATCTCGCCCTAAACATTATCATCCCGTAAAAACCATTATCAATCCTTATCAATGAACGTCAACCATTATGAGTCATTGTCAACCATTATCATGATTGACAATTATTAACCACCATTAATCGCTAGTAACTATCACAATACTAACCATGGTGACCCACTATTAACCACCGTCAACTGTCATTTTGAAGCAGCTCTCCGTCCACCTTCAAGGGACCCCACCCTTCAGTGTCGGGGGCCGTCCTGCAGGTGATGGTAGACTCTTGCAGCAAGCTGGCCTAAAAAGGGCAGTTCTACGAGCGGTCCATGCCATCTATGGATATCCGAGTTGATGTTTGATGTTGAATAGTAGTAATAACATAGCCAGTAATTAGTAATTAGTAATAGTAGTAACATAGTAGGAATTACTATCTATTACTAGTAGTCGTATATAATAACATAGCAGGAATTACTACTAATCCATGCCAGTAATAGTAATTGACCATTTTACTATAATAACTACCATGGTGTTGGATATGAATCCATGTTAGTAAT
Organism: Symbiodinium kawagutii; assembly: GCA_009767595.1. Taxonomy (NCBI): domain Eukaryota; class Dinophyceae; order Suessiales; family Symbiodiniaceae; genus Symbiodinium; species Symbiodinium kawagutii. The sequence goes on from VSDK01015796.1 coordinate 42,963, forward strand.
ACTAGTAATAGTAACTCATGGCAGGAAGAGTAGTAATTACTAAGAATCAATTAACAGTAGCAATTGACTACTATTACTATCTATTCACTAATTAAAAGAATCATTATCACTATTAGTAGTAGTAATCGTAGGTAATGACCGGTTAGATAATCGTTATTGATCATCCACATTAGTAAACCACCTTTGATTTTCTCATACATAGCTTGTGATTTACCATTAGAAGGGAGGTTGTGAATGTCAATCTACCATTAATGCATGGTTTGGATGATACTAGAAGTCAATAGTAATCAGTAATCAAGAATGGTAAATGAAGGGGACAAGACGTGGTTGAAAGAGATTGGTAGTGATGGGCCCCTTTAAGAATAGACATACATGTGCATTCACAATAACCTCGCTTTAGCAACGGTGAACAGTTGCGTTGAATAACGTTTATATAACACAACTGAGTGTTTACAACAGTATTATATTGAAAATATTGATCTAAGCATGTGCTTGGGGCGTGGTCATCTCCCAACAGTAGGGGATGCCATAATTTATAATGTATGTTTTTCCCCCAAGCGAGATGCAGCCCTAAGCAGGGCCAAATGTCAACAGCAGAATTTCCTACTTGGATATGCATCCCCAGTTTGGAACGCAGAATTAACCAGGGTTGTATAGCTTCTAAGCTACCTTAGGGGGTTTATAACCATGATTACATCCCAGTCATAAGCCCAGCTGCACATCAAAGTGAGCTGAGCCCTATCTAACTTTGGGGGTAAGATGTTTGAAAAGGGTTCTGCCATCAGCGCTATTGGCTGAAGGTGGAGCCGTGGCTGTATCGTACTGTTTTTTCATGTTGGTGGAGCGGAATTCTTGAGTTCGATCATGGTAAAACGGGCTCTTGAATCAGGGCAATGGACAATGTCTGGGGGGTCTGGGCACTCATTTTTCAGGTGTCAAAGATTACACATACTCGGGGTCTATATTTCACACGATCAGACTTGCCCCATATCACCTTTCTGATCACACCTTTCTGCGGAGAGCCCCAGACCAAATATAGACATGCGCCAGGGCTCAAACATATTCAGACATCGGATAGCAAAGGCAGCACAAGAATGCTGCTTTTGAAAATCCAATGATGATGATTGAATCATGTTGACTGATATACACACTCAGCACAAACAACCACCACCCTTCTGCAGTCTGCATCCACAGCACACACCGCGGCTTCAGATAACGAGGTACCAAGAGATGCAGCTCCGATGCAAACGTCTCTGCGCGAGACTCCCACAAAGAGCACCGCCAGCGGAGGAACCAGTCTGGGCACCCGCAGTACAGGGAGCGCGCTTTTGCAATGGCAGTGCGTCAGGTTGGCTCATGTGAAACAGGGATCTGCTAATGGTGGAATATGATGAGGCCAACAAAAAGCTTAAATGTCACAGGTTCTATAGAATGTATCAGCAGCAGCATCATCTACACATAAGTACACCATATGAGCAATTCAGTAACCCAGGAGAGGCAATTAACCCACAATTCTTGCCTCCATCGATTTGCGACTTACATCATCCAAGCTACTGTAAACGCATCCTGCCCATCCACCCCACTAGGGGCGTCCTCAGAACGAGCAGCCACACACACACACAAACACACACGGACTTGAAAGATATCTACAAGTTTCATACAGTGTATATAATATAAATCACTAACAAATGTGAACATATGTGATGGATACGCACACACACACACGGGAATACGTAGATAATTGCGGCAGCAACTGGTAACAGGCCGTGGCCTCTCAGGAAAAAGTTGAGGCGATCTCTGCTCTCGACCAAATCTGCCAGCTGCAGGCAGTGGTCCCTGGCGCGTTCTGGCGCATCACCGTGAGGTCTGAAGTGCACGTGATACAGGCACATAAATCAACGTCGACTGAACTCTTGATGACCGTATATATATATATATATATATACACACTGTATATAGATTGTAAAAACACATGCAAATACATACTGGATAATTTACACTTAACATTTGATGTTTATATGTATATAGATTGTACAGAGAAATACAAATATATACAAATAGATAATGGATAAATAAAACTACTACAAATATATACATGTACATAAAGATAATTTCATCACAAACTGGCTAAACATGACTAAGTGAACCAACACCTGCATGTCTACGTGTGCATGTCCGATGGATGAATGATATTTCATGATATTTCTACATAATCAAACAAACACATGATATGTAATTGCATACGTGACACGTTAGATGTGCACGCTCACAAATGGACATTCCACATTCACCGTCTTGGTGGATGATTGGTTAAAATGATAACCAGGGTTTCACTGATAGACTATTCAGGTTCCCACCTATTATATATATATATATATACATAGCTGTAAACATGATCTAGACAAGCTGATGGCTGCTGACCCACCAACCAGTTGGACCAGTCTTCACACCCGAAGATATTTAGTGTATGGTCTTGATACATCCCGTTCAATCCACATGCACTTGCACTGCATAAAATCAAATACATGCTCAATTCGTCTGGTTAGATTGATTAAATGCAATTTTTGGCTCAAATTGGTTCAGATTCAGATTGTTCATTGGCTGACAGGGGCCTTAAGCGATTTCTGCAGCGAAGTCGGCTTAACTACTTGTTCATAAAGGGTGCCCACGAGCAAGTCTTGTGTACACGAAACACGAAAAATTGGAAAACATTTGTTTTGTAGTCGCCTGCCATACGAGTCTGCGTCAATGAAAAACACGTAAGGTGCTGCGCCGCCAAAACATAGTGGGATCTCACCAACCAAAGCTTTTGACAACTTGGAGATTTGGGTGGTTTCCCAAGTCATAGGGGAGCCCCAGGTCATGAATGGTTTATTACTATAAATGACTCATCTTGGATGACTTGGGGGTTCCCTTCAGCTACGAAGAAACCACCATTGGACCAACTGATTCTACAGCAACCAGTAGTCCCAAAGTGTCGGCTCCGGGATCGGCAACGTGGCCACCTCCTTCTCCACAGCCACCGTCCGCCACGTACTTGTTGTACCTCATGGGGTGCCACTCGGTGCCCCAAATGGCTATGTCAAAAGGTGAAGACCCAAGAGCCAACCAGCTACACATTTTGAGGCTCACAAATAATTGTTTAAGGTCAGCCCCACATGGTGTAAAAAAGCTACGACAGGACGACTTTCGCTGGGTGAAAACCCAGGCATCGCACTTTGGTTTGCTGAGACTCCCGGTTCGAGCTGTTATATCAAGGCCGGGCATATGTATCAAAGAGGCGGACTTTGGCATTGTTCAAAAGTGTTTGTCATCAAACCTGCTGGGTGAATGTTGTTGAATGCATGCAGATTAAGCCTTCTCAAATAAACATATACTAAGTCATAATACACTAACAAAAAAACTACATCAATTACCGTATTTAATGAATCGTGTATACACTGTACAACCAGCAACAGAATGTGATCTATGAAGCCCCATGAATCCCCCAGCCTTTTCAAAAGCAGTTGATCCCTGCCAGGTACACAATGCCTAGAAGAAAATCAACCAATTGGCCCACTTTGAACCATCAAGTTCAACTCTTGCCATTTCTATTGTCACTCAAAACCCAACCACTCTTCACCGTCTTCAACGTTTCAATGAAATCATGCCGTTCATGCAACGTTGTTGTTGTGACGTTACTGCCAGCTCCTGGCTTCCCAAATTGCTGGCTGGGTTATAGAATTTCCCGAGACAGCACCAAAGAAAACATGTTTCTTGTCGGGAGAACCATCGATTTTGAGCATAGCAAAACCATACTTCTGTTTGTTATTGCTTATAGTGACAAATGTAACCATGATGAACCAGTGCCAACCAACAAACATCATGACGAGCGAACAAAACATCTACTTTCCTCAAACCGTTGGGATCCTGAATTGCTGCTACTGCTTGGTCAATTCAAGAAGACCCCGATAGCAGCTCATGCAGTATGGTCGGTTGTTGATGGTTTTTCAAAAGCTGGGGATATCCCTAAATCATCCTTGATCTGTACCATTTATAGTAATCAACCATTCATTTTTGGGGTTACCAATTTTGAGAAACCACCTAAATAAATATTGACCAGAACGAACCATAGATTCAAACCATGTGAATCATCAATCAAACCAACAATCCTATCCTGATCAAGCATTCTCAACCAAATTCAATCATTAGTATATAGTGAAAATCGTTAATTATCATCAATAATGATAGTACCAATAATGTGTATGATATACTACCAACCGCTATAGATCAACCTCTAACCACAATGATATGGCTATGGGTCAAAACCATGTACCCCTGGTTCCCATCATTAACCATTGTTTTCCCTACTAGTGTTGGTGATTATCCCCCATGAACGTTGGTTGATTGATATTGACCCATAACCCAATAGTAGTTGTTTAATCATCATTTAACCATATAGTAGTTAGTTCCCGCATGATTAACCATTACTAACCACTATAAACCATTAGTTGGCTGGTTAACTGCTTGACCCAAAGCCATATAACCATTGTTGGTGATTATCCCTTTTTACAAACCGTTATTAACCATTATCAACCACTATTAACCATTATTAGCCATTATTAACCATTATTAACCATTTTTTACCATGTTTTTAATCATTTTCTAACATGTTTTTAACCATTAACCAGCTACTTAACCATTGGTTGGTTGGTTGGTCAACTGCTTGACCCGGTCGCTCGCCACCTCAAAACCAGCCCGTCATCGCCTCCTGTCGCCATGCGATGAAGGCCGTGCTGAGCAAAGAGGTGGCCTCGCGTTTGGCCTCGGGGCGCCCCCATGGCGCTGTGGCTGAACGCACATCCAAATGTGTATATGAACAAAAATCCACAGAACTTACGTGTATAAATTGATAGATAGATAGATAAATAAATAAATATAAATATAGATAAGGATCTAAATAAAAATATAAATATGAATATACATATAAATAGATAAATGCCATCATGTAAAGCAGTATACCTTGCCAATGACCAACCGACCAAATGCACAGGAATACAGCAACCGATTTACGTGGTACTTCGGATATGAGTGAAGAAAGGATCCAAACCCGAAAAGAAACAAGGAAACTGTGGCCCGTCCATCTGACACCTAGCGACAAACCTTGTCCAGAATCTGGGTCTAAAAAGCAGACTTGTTGGTATCAAAACGAACAAATAGAAGAGATACAGCAAACATACGGCATGTCGAGGAAGGAACACAGTATTCAGGATAACAAAATTGTACATCATCCAACAAAATAATTCAGATCCCCGCAGGATGACTGAACGACCAAAAGAATTGAATGCAGAGGATCTATAGGTTCTGTGAGTCAACAACCTTTATCACCAGCCCCGATACGCATGGTACATAATTCTGATTCAGAGCCTCAGTACTCCAGGTGTAGCAGAACTGCCCCAACCCCTAGGCCAACAAAAATAATGCCGGACTGCTTGTATTTTTGAACAAATAAAGCTGAATTCATACTAGCAAACAGTTGTATGGATCAGCCAAGTGGGTGGACAACACAATGCATACCTGAACAACAATTTCAATTCATGTTGGTTTCTGATTAGTATCTACCTGTTGGTTTCATCTATTTTCATTACTTTAGGGGGGTTACACTAATCAGAAACCCACATTAATCAATAGGTTTTCCTAATTGTATAATTTCTTTCTGCTGGTGCACAGGTTTCTGTTATCTTGTGCAGAAAAGCATCTGTTGCGTTCTGTGATTATTGATGTCATGCTACTGTATTGCTGCTGGCAATCACAGCAATGCTAGAGTATGCTAGAGTCAAAAACTCAAAAACAATCGGTGAATGCTATGAAGAGCCCATGCCACCGGCCATGTCCAAGAAGTACCATTTTCTAAGTAGTTCTGCGAATCCCGGAATCAAATTGAACGGTGGTACCCGGTACCCACTGACCGTTTCTGTATGCTCACTCGCCCGGGTTTTCATTTCCGCGGCTAAAATTCTGGTAGAAACCGCTTCAGAGCTTCCACGTTGCGGCATTTTGCTACCGCGGTCACATGCTCTCCTTCCGCAGCTTCCGCAAGCACGAGTTTGGCTATATCTGGCTATGCTTTTGCCATGAAGGGTTTGGGTGCTGCTCAAGTGTATTCTGGATACCAGGAGCCCACACCGTGCCATCCCAGTTGAAAAGTTGTGATCTCTCAGCATCTTCGGCTAATGCAGTACCCCAATCCCATATGGTCATATGGTGGTTTCTCAAAATAGGGGTACCCCAAAATCATCTAGGTATTAATGATTTATAGTAACAAACCAGCCTTTTTTGGGTCCCCTATTCTGAGAAACCACTATATCATGCATGGAGTATTGGATATTTCCAATCTTCCCAGGTGGATTTGCCGCCATGAGAAAGGATTTGAGAGCCAAATGCTATCGAGAATATCTGAGAACAAACGCATGTGCTACACTGGAATGTAGTATGACATTCATCAACCAGTTCTTCCGGATACCTGATCCCTTCTGTCCACACTTGAGAATCTTGCCAAATCCTGCCAAAAGGGACCTAGTCGCCGCCATTTCAACACATGCTGAAAGGATACCTTGTCGATTGGCGTGATCATTTCATGTTTTTCCTTTTTTGAGAGGAGGGGGTAGGGCAAAATAACATATCCACATCCTGTTTAAGCATTGCCATGCTACCATCTTCAACGCTGTCAAACACAAGGGTTGCTGTTTGTCCGTTTGTAAACACCGCCAAACACACAGCAACCCTGCGATCAGCAGCACTGGGAGATCCAACCCCGGCGTCAACAATTCCGAAGACGGAACCCTTGACCTTGGTTGGACATGGGGAACGATGCTACGCTCTGGTTGAAGAAGGAGCCGCTACCCAAGTAGATCATGTCAGTTCTTGCTGCATACACAGCAAGAAATATGTTGTCCCCAAAAATATCAGAACTCTTGCTTTTGTTCCGCAAAGGCGACAGGATTCCGCTTGGCTCTTCTTTGTTCAGACTCAGATAGTTGCACGTATCCACACAATTGGCTGTCCTAAAATTCCTTCAGTTTCCGGTCACAACCAACAGTTGTGGGTGATCGTCAAGGTGACACAGTTCAACCCCTGAGCCAGCGACTTTGCGAGCGGCGAATCGGCGCGTGCCCGCCTGGTCCATGGGCGAACTCCAACGGCCAAGCAGCGAGCAAAACCATCCAAAAGGATGGCCAAACAGTTGCTTTTATTCCCTTATAGTTGGCATGTGAATGTGTCTTGGGGATTGTTAGGCGCATACACCTGGAGCACAAACACACACACATTTATATATATATATATATATATGTATCATTCACGTGAAAAGAACCTACGAATTGATAATTGCTGCGCATACGGTCGGGTATGATCAAATCATACCAGACTCTCTAGTATTAGTTGCTCACACAATCTCAATATCACAATAGACATGGGCACGCGTATGTGCACATGTACCCAAATAGATATTGCTGAATATACCTGGTATTTTGCGTTGTATTAATTTAATATGCTCAGTATAAATCATACCACCTGGCATTTGCTGGGAAATCAGTAACAGCTCAATACATCCAACCATCAGCCAAGCAGTGTATTGCAATGCGGTACACTCCGTGGGAAACCAGCGTTTAAGCAGTGGGTATGCTACCAGAATACTATGCAATGCGTGACATTGGTGTTGCAACATGTGGCTCATTATTGCAGCATCTCATTTCTTGAGAAGGTCCATCAATCCAGACACACCTGGTATAACATTCCCATGGCTTTCCCTGCTAGACATTTTCAGGCAGCTCCTGAGGGTTCAAACAGAGTCCCCAACTTCGAAATATAGCTGTGTACATCTGTGTACCTAGAAGAACTTGCTGGAACCTTCCAGGACGCTAGAAAGATTCAACCCTATACAATCGGCTGCAAATGAAGTCCTCTTGCATGATTTGGGGGTTGTCTATAAACAGTGGGAGGCTTGAAACTAGCTTAGCAGAGATAATCTTTGTTGGGAAAACCATCCAATTTAATCAGCTGTGACATGCACCACGTTCGCTGAGTTTGCCCGTTTATGCCATTGTCCTCCGATTAGATCTTATTAGATTCATTTGCCAGTTTCATCCTCACATTTCGCTGTGTCCATGTACCCCATCTTGGTCTATAGAAAAACCCATCATGTTCCTGGATGCATAGAAGCCTTGGGACTGACACGTCGATATGCCCACAGCCTGTACGCTGCACAAGTTCTGTTGGTGATATCCCTACCCCTCATCGGTACGGCCATCCTCTCAGGTCCGCTAGAAGTGAATACCACAAGACCACACGTAGGTACCACACGTAGGTACCCACTATGGCATGGTTAAAGCCAATGAAGTGGCAGACTTGGCATGATCATTTCGGCTACACTACTTTTTACTTGCATGTCTATGGTCGCCCCCCTAATGTCTGTCTCGTCGGTAGCCGTCAGCAACCTTCGGCCCGATCTTCTCTTGAACTTCTTTGCGCTATCTGCTGCATCTCAAGTTTACTCACTGTGTAAACTGTAGTTGGTTTCCAAAATAAACTGTAGTTGGTTTCCAAAACACATCATATTTGATCTAGTCCAAAAACTTTGTTATTACAAAAACTACAAACGACTATGTTCTTTTTGTCCATCCATGGCTCGAAGAGGACTATGCCCTTGTGGCCTCTGCACTAAATTGAAAAAGCAAAAAACTACAAACAACTAAACAACTAGTTTTCTAAACAACTAAACAATTATAGGCCCGGATAACCCCACATGATAGCCTTGGCCTGTAGATCGAGTCTAAGAAATTCTACAAGAAGAGAAGAAAAGCTGAGAATAGAAATGATGACGATGTTGGCGATGACGATGATGATGGTGATGATGATGATGCTGACGATGATGATGATGATGATGATGAGGATGTTCATGATGATGGTGATCATGATGATGATGATGATGATGATGATGATGATGATGATGATGATATTGATGACGGTGACGATGATGATGATGATGATGATGATGATGATGATGATGATGATGATGATGATGACGGTGGCGGTGTTGCTGGCTAAAACTACACGTTAGATTCAATGGCTACCGCCTGAGCAGCCAGAACATCTCAGTCATCACTTCAAGAGTGAGAGGGAGAATGCTGATGAGCCTGCCACACAAAATGCACAAATACTGATCTG
>VSDK01015796.1:56850-96586 GCA_009767595.1 Symbiodinium kawagutii
ACGCTGCTCCATAATTCCTCTAAAGCCTTTTCCTTCGAACCAGCGGCCATGTTCTGATTACACAAGTTCTGCACACCCATCTTCGAAGCGTTGTGTAGCGTTCTGGCTTGCACCGTTTCCGTGGATATATTTTTTGCCTGGGCATTTTTTGCGGCGACCACCATCAAAGACGAACTACCCGATTCAGGCGGCCAAATGAACTCCACCACGGGAAAAACAATATTCTGCACTATGTGCGTTTTCCCTGAACCGCCTTGACCCAACAGCAACAAATGAAACACGTGCCGTTCATGCGGAGCCTTGCCAGTTTCCTCTTGCTCTTGCTCATACACCACATCCAAGATCTCAGCAAATCGGTCAATGAAAATATTTTGATCGGCGTTCAACCGTCGTCCTTCAGGCAGCGCACCCACTAAATCTTTTACCAATTCGGAAGGCCGAGAGTAAACAGTTTGCGCATCAAAGCGAACGCAGTCGCGAGGCAAATTCCTCAACAGCGATTTCAATCTCGCATGACTCGCATGACACGTCGCCTGTTTGATTTCATCTGCGAATTCTGGCAGAACTTCATCTTCAGCGATCTGTTTTTTTCCACGAGCATCCCGTAAAACATCCCATCTTTGGTCCTCAGCAAGCACCACGGAGACGAAACAAACAAGACGAGCACAAACACTTAACCATATGTAACATATAAACAAATCGACAAAGAAACATTCACCAAAAAACAAACAAAAAAACACACCAACAAAATCCCAATGCAAACCCAACACCAACACGCTGCTCAACTATCCACTTCGGCACCGACTCCAGTTCCGAGATCTCCTTGAAAATGACCGGCCGCTCAGCACACTGTGACGCCCCACCAACAACAGCGCCGTCGAACGGATCCAACTTCATCCAAGTCTGCTTGAGAAACTCCTTGGTGTATTCATTACGCCGAGCCTGGTACTCCAGCAAAAACAACTTCCGCCCCTCTTCCTCGCTTGGCACATGCACAATCTTCTGAAACACTTCAGCCGGCCGAAGACTTGCCTGCACCGTCACTTCTTCGACTTCCTCAGGATTTTCTGCTTCTTCACCTTGGTCATCCTCTCCCACCGTCACCACTTTCACAAATTCCTCCAACAGATACGCATCGGTATCGCGTCGCCGCTTGCGCTTTTGTTGCCGAGCACGAGCAAGTCCCTCTAAGTGAGCAATCCGGCTTTCAGCAAGCATCGATGAATATTCGGCAACAGTCACACGAGGTTTTTCCTTATCAGGATCCAATGCTGGAACGCTGACCACCCCTCCCGTGTATGCATTCAATTTTCCTTCCAAGATCGCAACCATCTCTTTTGTCTCCCACAGCGAAGGATACTCAAATCGCCGAGCGAAACCATACCTAGCAGTCAACGCTTCCCGCTTCATTTTTTTCTCCCATTCCAACAAACATCTAGTAAACGCAGTGGTGGCGGCAACGGAAGGATCCAACTTCTCATCCTCTGCTTCAGGCACGCAAAAGACACTAAAAGCAGCCAAAACGATATCGTCCACGCTCTGCTCAATGGACGCGCTGCTCTGCACAATACCAAACGGACGACACTGCAACTGCTTGTACATGGCATTGCGTTCCGGGTCCACTGTCAGAGGAGGCATCGTGAAACCCTCAAACATCGGCACACGAGGTTCAGACGTAATCCTTTGAACGTGTGTATTATACAATTTGTAAGAAGGATCAAAATAAACATCAACAAATCGAGGAATTTGACCCTTTACAGACTTAGCCGGTCGAACAGGCAGCTCCACACGAAAAACCCACATGCCATAAGTGGCCCAACTCATGCCAGCCAGTAGTTCCGATGTGCCACGAAAGATATAATCTTCCAAACTGCTGGTGGTCACATTCAGTACACCCTTTGCCACAGTGCTCTCACCGGCCCGCACCGCCACATCATGCCCCGACGCTTGCAGCGCTCGCAAATTTGTTTCTTTGCCTTCTCCGGCACCAGTGGTATCCACCTGCTCCCTGACGCTATGCATCTTTAGAAGTTCTTGCACTAAACCCAACTGCTGCTGTGGCCTACGCTTTATCTTCTCCTCTGCCTCAAAAGCCATGAAAGCATCCGACACATCTACGCAAGACTGTCCAGACGGGCCAATGAAAACTTCAAATTCTTCACCAGTCTCCTCATTGAAACGCTTCACCTTACGCCAACCACGCAACACGACATCATCCAAACCCGAACGCCGAAAAATAACGGGATCAGCAGGACCCGCTTTTGCATCCAAAGCCATCAAAACATTCTCTCCGTGTTTTTTCCTCCAGGCAGCTATACAAAAATACACTGCTTTCTTCACATATAATTTCCAAGTACGGTGGGAAGCGAACGTTAAGTGCCGATACAGCAGTGGGAAAATCACCTCCGAAGCACTTTTCCAGTGGCAACGCCTATATGAAGAAGACAAACGAGACAGGGTTCTCATGGTTTCGGCAAACTTGACACCTCGACGACCAGGACCCCTTTCACCAGCTTCCTTGGCATCCTCAATTGCACGCGCGCGATCTTCTTCTCTGGACTTCCGTTCAGCTTCCAGCCTCTCGATGCCTGACACGCACAACACCACAATACATACACACACTTCAAAACACAAAACATGCCCATACAACTGGATTAATAAAGAAAACCAGTCATACACCAGCATTTATCATCGCATGCATTCACCAAGCCGGATCATTCACGCGAACAACCTCGGCAATGACAATGTCAACAAAACCTACAATCTCCCACCTCTTTGAAGTTCTTCCAGCATCCCAGCCAATCCAGGACCCGGTTTCGTCGTATAGCTGTTGATGTAAAACCCACTGTTAATTCCATCACAAAAACTTTCGTTGATGCCACACCGAATAGATTTCACAAACGCTTCGTCCACAATCTCTCCTTTGTCCACCACTGCTCCATGCATCCTCGCAACAGCACCAGCATGCACATCGAGCCAGGCAGCACGAAACGATTTCGCATGCGATCGACATTCCAACCATGAAACAGGAGCCACAGGGGCAGAGGGTCGTTCTTCATAGTTAGACCCAACCCATTCATATCTCGCCATGTAGCCAAAACCATCCGTGGCCCCGACATGCGGCAAGTGATCATCCTCACCGATCCAAAGACCGGGATCTAAAACTCTACGCATGTCCTGCAGATCCAAATTGTGCCTCCCAGCAACCAATCCGCCATAAGAAGTCTGACATTCAAACGGAGTCAATTGAAACGGACGAAGACGCCCTTCCATGCCATACTCGTTCTCAACTTCCGATCCAATGTGAATGCAAGGTCGCAATGCTTTGCCCTTGCGACGAACCCGACAACCCTCAAAAACCTCAACCACATGATAAAAGCCATGCCGACAAATCCGAAATCTAGTCGAGCCACTATCCGAATACTTGTAGCAAGAATCAGAACAAACGTGCTTCAACAGAGCAGGCGAAAGATTATGAAGGTCCTGCACAAAAGCTTTCTGCCACTCCTGAGCATCTTGTTCCGGAGTCATTCCATCAACAAGCACCCCACGCAATCGGTACAATGGTGTGCGAGCGACCACAAGTTTCTGGATAGACTGCGAAAAAATGCTGTTCGCGCTCGTCGCAGGTTCCTCCACTTCAACCACTGGTCGCCGCCATGCATCCCGATCCGCTGTTTTCAAATACTCTTCTTGTGCATCATTCCGCTCAGGCATACTCTCAAGCAATTCCAAGTCACTCCCACCGTCGAACTTGCTCAATTTGCAGGCGACCTTACTGACGCCAACTGCCCGGCCTAAGCTCACACCATCAAACAGACGCGGCGCCGCCTGCACTGAAGCGTGTGAAATAGACTCGAAACTGGCGACTACCATTTGCATAAACTGTCTCAAGCGTTTCTGCAGTTCTTGTTTGTCATTCTTCAATAAATCCGCCAGCTGACCCATAACCTCCAAATGACCGCACACAAGCCACACCAGAATATGCGGATGCAGCGAACCCCTGCCCTGAGCCTCAATTTCTCCCCGAAAAGCAAGCACAGGACCAAGAAGACCACAACCAGAACTTGAAGCAGCTGCACCATCACTGCACCATTCCCGAGAAACAACTCGCGCCGATCCCCGGCGACAATCCACAGTTTCCGGGCGCACATTCAACACATGCTGTAAGAACAATCGCATAAGCAATTCAAATTGAACCGTCTGTGCCACTGGATCCGCGGCAAGCTTTCGCAGCATGTCCCTATATTTGGGAAGAGCAGGCTCGAGCTCCTCCGTCACCTGTCCAAGATCAATCGTCTCCCCCTGCACAACCAAAAGCAAAGGATGCTGTGTGTCAGCCACATTTGGCGTCAGAAAAATCAAAGGAGGACCAAACATCTCCATGTAAGCAACACCCTCGTGACGGCAGAGTCGACGATGACCATCCGTGCCCAGAACTGCGGCAGACGCTCCTTGCATAGCTTGCAACGCGTCTTTGACCGCCCGCGGAACCGCGTTGTGCTGCAGCACCTGTTGAAATGAGTCAGATGTGGACGAATCCGCCACCCGCGCAGCACGAGCCAAATCATCAGCCGTCAGTTTGCCCAAGGACTCTGCAAATGCCATCCCGCCATTCCTCAAAAAATTGTATGAGCTGCTCCGTTGATCCGTCAATCGGCATGCCGTAGACATCATGTGCAAAGCCACCCAGTCGCCACTGAAACGATTGTTCACACCACAACCGGTTTGTCATCATCAACGCTGTATGACAATTCCTAAGCACCGACCAACACCATCTCAGCGTCAAACATTCCAAACACAAGAAATTTTCATTGCATATGGTCCTGATTTCATTGCATTCGGTGCTGTGGTTTCAGTGCTTCAATGCTAGGAACCCAGGGAGGCTCGACCGAAAGCAATTATACTATCTTGAGTATCTTTATGATTATGAGGATGTACAGCACTGGGTATTGTAGAACATATTGGGTCACCAACTCGAAACAATAAAGATACATCATCTTAACCAAACCCCAAAATGAAGACTTCAGGGGGCCAAACCCCACACGAGATGCCGCTCCAGACAACGCTCATCCTGGCTCCAGCAGCACCTGCCTGGCAGTAGGCCTTCCTCTTTTTCCACCCCCGGTTGAGTCATGTCCATGACCATGGCTTCGCTAGCCCTAAGGTCAAGCACAGTCAGATGGCAATTTCGTTACCATCATTTCCAAAATTGTGACCACCATAGGATGTCACTGATGTCACTCACAAGAGCCTGAGGCATGAGTGCTGGGACATCTCCATGCCCTTAAAATGGTCACGGAAAAGATACAAGGGTTTACGTGGTGCCAGCTCATTGTCCGCTTGCACATACCCCACCCTCCAAGCACGAAACAAGGTCTTGCTGGAAATCAAGACCTGCCGTAGTTCAAGGGATGCACGATTTGGATAGAAGTACCACCGAAAGGACAATTGATGGCTGGGGGATAAGATCATGCAGTCTCATAAAACCTCTACCCAATCTAGATTTGATACTGCTTTGAAATTTGGTAAATGTTTTCATGTCCAAGCATGGGATAAAGGAATCAAAGGGAAGTGAGTCACAAAATCAACCATTGTCGATTGATGGTAGCATGTCTCATTTAAAGGATGAGATTGCCCATGTGATGGTTTCTCAAAATAAGGAACCCCTCAAAATGGTTGATGGTTGATATTTGATGAATTGGGGGCACTCCTATTTTGAGAAACATCTTCGAAATGGATCCAGAAATAGACAAGTGGACACATAATAAACAAATTAGTTTCAAAACAAAGGAGCGCAAACCAATGGGGAGAGAGAGAGAAAAACCATTGGTACTTAACATGCAGGCATGTATTTTTGCATAGATACACGCATGCATACATAAACATAACACGTATGCGAGAATGCAAATACACGTAAAACATCATGCATACATACAAGCACCCTCACTTGCAAACAACCATGCATACACGAACATTCTTGCACATCAATAAAGTAGGTATACAATGATATTACATTACATGCATGCACACATACATGGGACACACACACTGCCACCACTTGCCTCCGACCTCACTCCTCCAATCTATCCTTCCTAACGTTCAACCCACCCACACTGACACACACACACAAGGAAACTGTTTTCATTTGAATTGGGTTGAAACAAGCTTACACCCCACAGAGTTGCGACAACAAACATTGATCTCTAAAGCCAACAAGCTGGTGACAGGGCCTCGTTGGGAAAGCAACTCGCAACATTTGAGCTCTTCAGATTGTTGTTCAGCGGGGTCCATTGCATGGTGACCTTCTTCTCCTTGGGCTTAATCGTGAAACCTTCGGTAGCTTCCTCACCTTGGGGAAAGTACAGGGAAAGAAACAAATCAGGGAAACAGGTTGACCCCCCACCCCATAAATACCCTAACACTCCCGCACGCCTACATACACACAGGGAAAAAGGTGACCTCTCAACCCCAAAACTTGAAACGATCAACCAATTCCTTTGGGGTCCTCTCTTGGAAGTTGAAAGCCGCCAAGATTTCAGCCACTAAGTTCAGTTCAAACACCATCTGCAAGATTCGGGGAAACTCGAGTAAGTTGATGGCAGCACATGGTGGCATCGACGATTCCAGACTCTTCCAGCTCCAGCAGCAATGCTCGAACCGAAGTCGGTTCAGAATCCTTCGTCGATTTACTGCCCTCAGCTTGGATCTCAAGGACTGCTGTTTCCAAATCGCTTCGGATCTCAAAGTTGCACGTAAAATCCAAGTTTCCACCTGCCCAGGTTCAAGGTCCAGAGGTGGGAATTATAGACAAACTTCAAACCAAAAATTGTGTTTGCTCAAATGTGTTTTTTTTCCCTTCTCGCTTTGCCACGTGGATCAAGCCACGCTGCGCTAAAGATCAGATTATCAGGCCAGATCGCTGGATAAGGCCCAAAGGATTCACAGATCCAAGATTTCAACTTCTAGGCGAACACACAGTTTCACATGTGTTGCTTCCAAAACCCCGCAGGCTTCACTAAGGTGAGAGCATGTCATACATGTAAGGTGTACACTTAAGCAAAGGGCCCCTAAGTTTAGTATCATGATGGTGCACTGATATCATTGTGTGTGAACTATACCCTCACCAAAGCCCATCAAAATCAACATCAATCCTTCATTCGGCGTCGGGCGATCTCACTTGCGCTCATCTTGCTCTTGGCATCCTTGCGCACAGAGCTCTTCTTCCACCTAAGATGTGGGGATGCAGAACACCCTGGGCTACAAGGGAAAACAAACACAGGGACACCAAGAGGTATATTGGACACCTTGGGGTGGAAGGTGGGTTAAGGTAGTAACCAATAAGTAGATTGGATACTTTGGGGTGAAAAATGGGTGTGGGTAGTAAAGGGGAAGGGAGGGTTAAGTGAATGCAGTCCAAGGGACGAGTCACGAGCAGCAGCCAAAGCTTCCTTCTTGCCCATGCCACCCTCCTGCAAACGAGCAGATTCAGCCCTGATGTGCTTGTACATCTCCTCTCTCAGATTGCAGCCCCATGCTTTGCTGCTATCCTTGGCATCCTTGGCCTTCTCGGTCTTCTTGGCTCTGGTCTTTTTGAGCTCAGCTTTCGCTTTCTCTTTGATGGCAGCCACACGCTTCTTGTGGTCCTGGGATCTCTTCTGCTTGGCGGCTTTCATCTTCGCAAGCTTCGCAGCCTCCTTCGCAGATGCAGGCTTCTTCATAGAGGCACGCTTCTGCTCCTTCTGGTGCTGCTTCTCATAGAACTTCTCATCCATGACCTCAGTGGGAGCGTCAATCGAATCCACGGAGTCATCTTCGATTGGATCCTCGCTTTCACCTCCCTCTCCATCATCTCCCACCTCCTCCATGTCCTCTTCCTCCTCCAAATCCTCAGCCTCCTCCTGCACCTTCGTCACAGCTGCTGCCAAAGCTTGCTTGGAGGCCTTGCTTCCTTTCTCCTCAGGTTTGGAGGTCTTGCCAGCACCCCCACGTCCACGGCCTTTTCCTTTTCCACCCACTCTTCCACGCCCTTTCCCAGATCCATCCTGTTTCTCAGCAGTCTTGCCAGGCTTGCTCAAACCAGCTTTGAGAGACTGCACGGCTTGCTTGGCAGCCGATTTGTCGACTTTGAGCTTGTCTCGAGCTTTCTCCAAATCAGCATTCAAGGATTTCTTGGCAGTCTCAGTCAAAGGTTCGTTGGTCTTGTCCCCGGAGTTCATGGGTAAAGGTGAAGGTTAAGCAGCTGAAGAAGCTGATGAAATCAAGGCTGCTGAGGATGCTTGTCTGGTAAGCGGTGCCCTAGGTCCAGGCGGTGGGGTTTCGAGATTGCCAGGACTGTCTCGAAGATACACATCCAGGTCCTGCAAATTGCAAACAAGCAACACACCCACACATCATTGCATGGTTTACCATATTTGAAATATTCATAGAATATATTTTTGCATTGGAATGTTCATTATATATCATGTAAATGTATTTAAATGAAAAAAATAAATATATAATATATATATACATTTAATGTGCACACACGCACGTGCATTGAAATTACTGATTCTAGATAAACATGAACGAACCACTGAGAGAAACAAACAACTTCTTACTTGGAAACTTGAAAAAAGGAACGTCCAAGGCGCAGTAACCAAGTGTAAAGCATAGACGCCAACTAAGTTGTGGATGAACAATGTTTTAAGTTAGTACCCATTATTAGGTGAAATGTGTTCAATCAATGGATCGAAGAGGTAGCTATAGCCCGTTAATGCTGTATGATGCCAAAGCTTTGATAGACTTTGGGTTTTGAATGATATTAACGATTTCGTGGCTAATGCACCAGGTGACCAGAACCAGAACCCTATAAAACCATTTTAGTCAACCCCAGTCCGCTTGCAAGCCAACTCTCATGAGAAGTTGCTCCAGTGGGCGCTTCTCTGCTGCCATGGCTGAAGCTCTGAAGAGAGATTGGGAAGGCAAGGGCTGGCGCCTTGTTGATTTTGAACCTTTCAAGATGGCACTGAGACCACCAAATATTTCAATATGGATGGGATCCAACCTCAACTTGGCACCTGCCAGTCTACCTATCTCGACAACAATTAGGACCTCTTTTTGGGGATGTGTCCGAACGATCAGGCACCTTCACGGAGCATCTTCGCCAGCTTCTCTTGTTTGACATAGGAAGCCTTTCCATGGGAAACCACGGTCTCGTTCGCAGCAAGGGAAATGCCCATGTGAGCAACCTGAGCCATTCTTGTGTTTGTCTAGAGTGGCTGGCTTGTGTTCTTTGATAATTTGTGGGGGGTCTCCCAAACTTGAAGGGGATGGAACATTATCCCAAAAAGAATGCAAATGTCACCAAGCAACCAAGAACAGTTTGTTCTTTTGGTCTTGGACAACATCAATCATCTCCCCAGAACGGGTTTCTGCTTTGGTCAGGTACAGCATGCCCCCCGGAATGTGGGCGGTCAACTTGTTCTCCACGATGTAGGTGTCCAGCAGCTCCTGCAAAGTAGATGGTTCGTGCTTCCATGGTTCCACTGTCTCCACAGGTTCATCAGCTGGAACAAGCTGCACTTCCTGCGGGATGCTGATGTTGAACCTTAGGACAGGGCTGGGATCGGCCGAAAGCATGTTGGAGAAACTGTGGATTAGACAGGGTCATAAATGTTTCTTTTAAAAGGGAACCGCAGGACCATAGTGATGACTAAAGAATCTGTGTTAATCATAGTTCGAGTAGCTTCTCGTCGAAATCAACGATCAATTGTTTCCAGTCTTCGGATCTCAGGCTGTCTCGGCTGTAGAGTGCTCGAACAGCTGCAGGGAGGCTAATGGAGTACTGCTGAATTCCTCTCTTGCTAGGATCATGGGTGACTTGGCAAAGTCGAAATGGAAACTCTGCCAGATCCACCTTGGTGTTTTGCTCAAAGTGTGGGTCGTACTTTCGGTAGCCCTCGAAGATTGGAGACCCCGCTTTCCACTCCTGAAAGACGTGCATCCAGACATAGACATACACAGCGACATACACATACATGTATATACATGTTCATACATGCACATGCATGCATACAATCATGAACACGCAAGCATACATAGACATGCATGGACATGCATGGACATACATACACAGACATACACAGACATACACAGACATACATAGACTTACACAGACATACACAGACATACACAGACACACATTAACATATATGGAAATAGATTGGTATACAAACACATCGATGTACAATATGCAAACATGAACAGACACACATGGACATACAAACACATACATGGCCAGACGTACAAAGTCATACATGGACATGCACAGAGACATGCAAACACATGCATAGACATACGAACACATCTATTGCATGCGATTTACATACATGAACGTGGTGGGACATACATAGATATGCGTACAAATATGCAGGCAAACAGGCACACTAAAGCTACAAGTACATTATCATTACAAAACACATTAGCCATGGATACATACATATTCATTCACTTGCATACAGGCATGGATACATGGATATGAAGAACATCTTGCACACTTGCTGATCGGATGTCCTACTTGGGTTTCAACATGAATCTTTGGGCAACATGTTGAGCTGATAACTTATTTTTGCATCAAATAATGCAATGTCCTGAAGCAACTGATGTGTGAGAAGCCGCTCACTGAAAAGAACTTCATCTCCATGGTCGCTGATGGACAAACATCTCAACTGGGCACTGTCATTGCCATGCTCCATCTTCCAATGAACACACACCTTTTCCAGATGGCTGTCATAGGGAGTCATGTTGACTACACCCACCAAGCCCGCACGGCCCTGCAAACCGCCCAGGACAGATTCCAAGACAATGGTTGGCAGGTCAGGTCCAGCCAACATCTGCGCCGATTCTTGGACATCGCTGAGAGACCTCGATGTGAGAAGCTCAGACACTGGTTGGCATATTGATTCCATGGAATTCAAACCCCAAAAGCAACCTACTGTAGATACTGATGGTCATATTTTTGGACAGAATCAAATTCATACCCCCAATAGGCAAAGAAACCTAGATCCTTCAGCGGCCAATGGCAGAGAGTCCTTGCCAGACGTTGGCACAATGTATTGGCTTTCGGGTGCGAATGATGCGCAGCCACGGGTGGTCCTAGTCAAGGGCTGAAAAAAACGACGTCCCCAACCTTAGTGGAAACAAGTCATGGCCATTCCCTCAAACACATTGCATTGATTTAAAAGCTTGATCATCACATGATAATCTATCAGTAACATGTTTGGGCTCATGTGAACGTCCTGTCCATCATCAGTTGGCATTGGGCCCAAAGGTTATCCTCCACTGCCCCGTCGCAATAAACCAACCAGCCAGCATACTGCATTGGTACTTTCTTGGCACTGGGCGGTGGGTGGCACCGAACTGACACGGGGTAGGACGCCAACCCCTTCGCATCCATTTTGTCCTCGATTCTCCTGGATCAGAGTAGGGGCAATGTCTAAAAGTTGTTTTTTCAATGGAAGAGTGGATATAGTTCCATGATCATCATCATAATCATGATCAATGATCAGTTAATTTTCTTTTTGGTTTGGCACCCCGAAAACCCCCCCCACAAGTCCCAAAGCCTAATTCCAAATAAGAGGGGCCGGGGGGACTTCAGGGGGGGTTTTCTTTAAGGGCCAAACCAGAAAGAAATTTAAACCGTTGCATGGTTACAAAATTGATGTATGTACATGTGAATCTGAACCTGTTTGGTCACAAGTAGCCTGGTCTCTCCCCGCAGGTTGGAATTCAAAGTTTTGGATGATACCAAGTGCGGCGCAAGGATGAATGCCAGGGTATGGGAAGACTTTCGCGCCAAGATCTTCTTGACCCGTGTCACCAACTCATCCAACTGCTTGTTTTGAATACGCCCCAGCTTCATCATGTCAACCCAGACCAGTGTCATCCCACCAGCTGAGAACACGTCAGTGAGAAACTGGCAGCAGGGGGTGCACTGGTATGATATGGAACTTGTTCATTTTTGGGGTTCCTCACAATGGCTTCCTTTCTGGGGCATTTGCGAAAATAGTATTTAGTATAAACTTAAACATCTTAAACAAATAGGGTGGTGTTTAAAATAGGTTCGAATAACAACCAAGTTTTTGGATTAAGGTGCATGGAATAAACTGAATTTTGCAAGGGCTAGGCCTGTGAAATCGACCCTTCGGCTTCACCACTGGCCATGCTTACATGTTTGCAAAACTTGTCGCAAAATGATGTGATGATACCAGCACCAATTCGATTCTGTTCCTTGATGTGGGTGATTTTGGCAAGTCGGTCTGTTTTCTGGTTGGTCGTGGCCATACGTAGCAGCTTGGCACACAGTGCAGCATCCTTTGCCAGCTTCAAGGTGTCCGACTCCCACGCTGCTTCGCAACGATTGGTCTCCAACTCAGAAATCTTCTGGTCCGCTGCCCCCAAAGCTGAATCTATCGTGGCTTGGGCAGGGCAATGCTCTGTCCACATGAGGGCACATGATGCACTCATGGAAGGATCAGCTGAAGCCAAGTGGGTGGACAAATCATCATTGTAGTCCCTTAGATTTGCAATGGTCGCCAAGAACAATGGACTTTGTCCCAAACATTCCCAAACCAAAAAGATGATATGGGGGAATCAAGTGATTGGTGGTGAGCCAAAAAAAGATGATATGGGTTGATTAAGTGGTTTGTGGTGAAACACCGATGATATGGATTGATCAAACGATTGGTGGAATAAGATTCAAAGGCTGTTTTATCGAGATACCCCTCAATGAAGCGTTCTCTGCAATTCTTGAGGACAGCCTGGCTAAAGACCTCTTTCCCATCAAATTCCCGGTGTTTCTCCATTTCGCTCAAGACATAGCAACCCAAGCATGCAAGTTCAACCTCGTTGTCGAATTGCTGGCTAGAAAGTTTGATTGCTGATGTCGTTTGGACTGAAACTCGCCCCACTGCAATCTTGTGGAGGAACAAGACTCGTTCAAGAAATAGCTCCTGTTTGGGCGCGGTGACCTCCAAGATTTCGCACCACAGCCCATCTGCCCCTTTAGAGCAGCTCCCCAAAAGCCATCTCTCTGAAAGAAGGTGCTCCCGTCCAAAGGCTGCAGGGGCCCAGGATTGAGTTGAATGCCATTATTGAAAAGACAACCACTTATTGCAAGATTATCCACTTTAACACCGCTACTCGAGAAATATCTACATAATCATAATCATAATTGTTCGGCTTGATGGTTTTCAACCTCCCCATCCTGATCGCTCGATACGATAGACATGGAGGTGGTTCTCGATTGTTTGCCAGGCTGAGTCTGATAGGCCTACCTGCGGCACAGGGAGAGAAATGATTGAGTTTTGTGGATGACTAGTGCTCAAACAATGAATATAAACATTCAACTTGAAATAATGATGAAGTATCCAAGTCATTCGTTGGGTGTCTACAGGTTGGACTAGAATCAAACCAGCCTTCAAACCATAGAGTTTCAGGGCCAGTGACTTTTCAATCTGAATCTTCTTGTTGCTGACAGCAGTTCCGAAAGAATTGTACTCTTCACAGGCTTTCAGAAAGTTGTCCTTGTAGACCGATGTCGGATCAGCTGCCTAGCAAAAAGGGATTGCCCTTTAGTCATAAAACATTGACAAAGAATATTGGCCACATCATTTTTTCATATGTACTCAAAAAACTATGTTGGCTTCAACCGCACACCTAAACCCTCAGAAATAATGTGTGGGGGTCGGAACGTTTTGAAATAACAATAACTACTCTCCTTAGATGTGTCATTCCAATATGATGCGAAACCAAATAATAAACAATCCACCAATGTTGGTAACCCGATCCTGCATAGCTTGAGCCCTTGCATGAAAGATCAATGTCTTTTGTAATGGGTTCCTTGCTTGTTTCAAAGCAGCTTGCTCCGCCAACTGCATCCGACGGAACATGTAGAGCTCCGGACGATCCAAAGCCACATGACACACTGTCAGCGAAGTGAGAGTGGTCAGCCACCTGCGATTGCCAAGGCTTGGAAGCCGCAGCAAGGAGAGACTCTGGGGGGACTGGGGGAAAAGGTCCTTATGTTGCCATGTCCCAGCATGGTTGGGACTGTCATACCCAGCCCATGATGTGAAAATCGTTTGGGGGTGCATTGTACAACATGGCCGCAACCCTGAATGGTGTAGCCGCTCCGCACATGGTGGGACAAACCCAATCGCTGAGATAATATTTAATATAATTACATTATTGATGAACATATCTCCACAAATATATACTTATATTATTTTATTCTCAAATTATATTTGATATATTACATATCTACGACATGAGCCATCCACACTATATACCTAACATACATATAGCTAGCTGACCAGAAGGACATCCTTTTTTTATCGCGAGCGATGTTGAATGCAGAAGGCTGCACATGTCAGGGCAGCCGCTGCAACTTGATTTCACATGTTGACAAAATGTCCTCCATAGGTGTTTTGGAGGACGTTTGGTTTCAATGACTGTACACTATGCACCGTCTATTTTGATCCACTTACTCAATGGGTTTCCTTGCAAAAAAAGTTTGAACTTATTTGCTGGGTTGGGTTCGCGCGACCGTGGGGCCTCCATTTTCAGACCCCCGGCGGTCGCGCGAACCCAACCAAAAAAGTTTAAAGTTTGGCCACTCGCTGGGTAAGTCCACAAAGGGCCTCAAGATCTCATGTGATTTCACATGTTGACGAAATGTCTTCCACAGGTGTTTTGGAGGACGTTTGGTTTCAATGACTGTACACTATGCACCGTCCATTTTGATCCACAAAGGGCCTCAAGATCTCATGTGATTTCAGATGTTGACGAAATGTCTTCCACAGGTGTTTTGGAGGACGTTTGGTTTCAATGACTGTACACTATGCACCGTCTATTTTGATCCACAAAGGGCCTCAAGATCTCATGTGATTTCACATGTTGACGAAATGTCCTCCACAGGTGTTTTGGAGGACGTTTGGTTTCAATGACTGTACACACGTCGTCTCGATTTGTGTGTGTCATCACTGAATCAAGCGCTGTCGGAATCCATCTAAGTGCTGAGATTATGAACTAATATCTGCAGAGCCATCTTGCATCGTCATGGCTACAGCTTTCAACCGCCAGACGCAAGTCCTTTCTTGCTTTTCGCAACAAAGTGGTGGCATGCCCCAAGGGCTTGGCTCACCATATCTCCAACAGCATCAAATCAATAAGGTTTGATGGATCAATGCTTTATCCGGCAATGGAAAACACTGAAGCTGTGAGTTTGAGAGAGTGCAGGCTGCATGGGGTTCCTTGTTAAGTGTGATGCAAACACTTTAACCGTTCGCTGCTGCAATGGCAAGCTTCAACCGTTTGCTGCTGCCAGTGGACAGCAGGTTTCGGACAGCAAGCTGTGTTCAGCAAAACTTGGTGGAAGCATGCTTTGCCAGCATAGACAGCGCAGCTTTGTTGTGGACATCTTGAAAACCTCTGCGCCAGCAGGTGCTTGAGCCGAGTTAATTGTAGATGCCCTTCTGGTCAGCTTCCTGTATTTGGAACTAGTTGCTATTAATCTCCGTGTTCTTGTATATGAAACTAGTTGCTTTTAGCTTATTGTATATGGAACTAGTTGTTATTAATCTCATACATATTGCTGAAGACTTCACTGCCCATGCTCCGCCGTCCCAGTCATCACTGCAGGAGACCTCTGCAGGCCGACTGGCGCACATCTGCTCGGTGCAGCCAGAAGTTGAAGCTTGGTGGCGTTGCTACTGTGGAACCAGAGAGAGACAATATCTCTAGTTCCTTCTGTGTACTTTGGTGAGCCAAGTTTTTGTTGATCAACCAAGAACTGATACTTACAAAGGACGACGGTTTTGATGAAACCAATACACCCAAGTATGGCAAAGGACGACGGTTTTGATGAAATCAATACCCCCAAGTATGGCAAAGGACGACGGTTTTGACGAAACCATCACCCCCAGGTATGGCAAAGGACGACGGTTTTGATGAAACCATCACCCCCAGGTATGGCAAAGGACGACGGTTTTGATGAAACCATCACCCCCAGGTATGGCAAAGGACGACGGTTTTGATGAAACCATCACCCCCAGGTATGGCAAAGGACGACGGTTTTGATGAAACCATCACCCTGAGAAACCTAAGTTTGGTGAATCACGAAAACATATGAAACTATAAGTCGGTGAACCAGTGGGACTGCCTCAGATTCCTTCGTGCCCAAATGGTGGGAACCAATATTTGATACCAAACGATTAGAACCATCACCCTTTGGTAGTCTGGATGGTGGAAGTTCGGGGGACGACGGTTTCGTTGTAACCATCACCCTTTGCAATTGTTTCCCCAATAAATGCCAAATTAACCCAAAGTCGGTTTTTGGGTCCAGATTCGTTCACAATAGTGAAAGGACGACGGTTACAACGAAACCATCACCCTTTGTGGCTTTCCATTGTGGATTCCCAAAGGACGACGCTTTTGATCCCAGCAGCCCCTGCCACACCCCTACCAAGCCTCAAGAAATCCTGGTTTTGCTCTTCTGTCATGGTCTGCAGATTCTGGTACGTGTAAAGCACACCAAACATCAGGACACTGAGACGCCCAAACCCCTTGCTGGGGTACAAGGATCCAAAGGCCAAAGGATCACCCTTGACCACAGTGTCGTTCAGTCTGATTTCCAATGGTTGGCGGTGGTTCTCCCAACCAGCATGGTAGATGTCTCGTGCCAGGGATACCCATTCATCCATGATGGGATAGCCATCACAAGGACGTTCTAATGCGAAACACAAGAGGCTCACTTGAAATGGTGCAGGATTTGCATCAACCTCAGCTTTGATTCCAAAAAGAACTGCAACAGGTGATACCCAAACCAACATGTAGTTGTTGGTTTCATCCGTGCTTGATTGAGTTTGATGGAAAAACAACTTATAAACTACTATTAATCATTGGTGTTATATCCGAAATGCCAACTATAATCTCTTAGATGCATGTCTTAGTATTGGACTTTTCAGTGGACTTATTGCCTCTTCGACTGTAACAATAAATATTTTTGATTGATCATGGTCATAAACCCATGGTAATGATGAACCTTCAATTCTTTAGCAATGTTTACTTTCTGAAACCACCCCACGAACTCCATACAAGTAAGTCCATTGATACTTGATTTTGATGATAAACCAAATATAGTTGGCAGACACCAGGGCACCGTTTTCCCTTCAACTGCTGGTATGGTGTTGCGTATTCACGTTAACTTCTATCACGGTTTGGTTGGGCCTTTGTTTTTGGTATTAGTCCTGAACCCCTTAATTTTAATGGCACTGAAGTTAATCACATACCGTTGTGGTCAGCCCATGGTCCTTGGTTACATCCCATGGAACCAAGATTGGGGTTGATAAGTGTATCTAACAAAAAATGATCTTCCCAGGATGGTATCATTTAAAAACAACAGAAAAGTCTACCAGCTCCAAACAATAAGTCAGCCAAAACGCTGGCACCACGGATCCTCCTGGAAGGCAGAAGGTTCCCACCCTTTCGACCACGAACTGTTTCACAGGTTCATAGATAGCAGGGTCTCCCAGCGTCTCCACAACATATTTTGCTGGATGTTCACCCTTCAAGGGATCAAACTTCCTCAGAGAAAACACAAATTGATGTCCAACTGATGGTTTGGCCATGGGGTGTGATGATGCATTAAGATTTCGAGAATTACAGTACTTGACTACATTTGACTACTATTCATAAATCATGTTTCGGTGAAAGACCCAAATAGCTATTACAGTAGGTGTACCTGCCTTGTGAATCTAAGTCTCTGACCCAATCGCTTCCACGACGAGATCAGACCATGGCCCCAAAGACACAGTTTTCTGAGCTTTGGCTTTGCCGCCACTCGGAGGAGTGGAACGCTTCCCCATTTTGCCTGCTTGAGGCACCCTAAGAAAAGTTTGGCTTGATACCAAATGCTCAGTGTTGATTGTCAGCATGGTCTCGCAAGCATACCGTAACAAAGCCAGGTCCCCCACAATCTAAAGGAATGCAAATAACATCACAAGATATCACAAGTATTCCGAAGAACTTGCCTCACAACTCAAGACACTGTTTTTTCGCAGTTTTGTGGCGAAAGATCGTTGACCAGAGATGCAAGTAGCATTATTCAAATTACAAATTGGTTCTGGCACATTCGACGATTGACCTAGCTTCCAAGATCTCTCAAGCTCGCGAACGTTACCTCCAAAAAACAGGACAACATTACTTCTTGGAATCTAGGCCTAACACGGCACACATCACCACAGCAGCTACGCAAGGGACGTTCATGCCGTTTCCAGCCATCTTGGTAATGGCAGTGTTTGACACTGCCCCCAAATCAAGCTTCACCCCCCCGCACAAGCGAGTCTGGGTAGATGTCGTTGGTAGCAAGTGGGTTGTCACCGCTTCCTGAGGATCGATCTTTCTCTTCAGCTCCTTCGAAGGTGCCATGGATCGACTATGGACAAGCCGGTGGGATGTAACTGTAACATTTTCTAATTGCTGGCCCTGGTTCACAACCACATGGTTCGGCTTGGATGTTCAGTCGTTGAAAGGATGTACTAAAAACTTGATGATGGGGAAACAGCAAGCATTGACCTGAGGTTATTTTTCAGACCCCCTCCATTGATTGAATTGTAAACTGCATTGGCATCAACTTCACGGTTCATTGGTGGGATTTCGAATTCTTGGGTACACATGCCAGGAAAGCTTTGATGTCTAAAAGTCAATTGACAATTGACGCTACCAAAAACTCGTTCAGGCAATCCCAAGTTTAGAGCTAAAAGTATTTTGGTCAGGAACTTTAACTAATAACAGAAACTAATTGTCAAACCCAATCCCCAAGGTATCCTGTGAGAACAAAGAACCAGAGTTGGTTGTGAGAGCTGGCAGACTGCCATCCTTTGTCTCTGCTCGGGACCTCTTGTTACGAACGAGCTGCTGCAAATCAATAAATCTCTTGGCAGGGTCATAGTCAGCTCGATTTCTCTCCTGCAGGGATTTTTAAGAAGGGTTGATAAGGCTAGGGCTGACATTTCCATATTGATAACATTCAGGAAATGATTTTCTAAATCGTGTATATGTATCAAAACTAAATAGCTAGATATATATATATATATATAGCTATATATATATATATCTCATGGTAATGTAGGCATTTCATTAATCATACCCAATCCCAGTTTAGATCCAGTGCTCCTGGCTTGCTGAAAGATCTGTCGGTGGTAAATCTTTCCAGAAATAGTTCAACGGATCCATATTGGGGCATGTCCTCAATGCCTTGAGGATGTCATCCATGGAGTGAGGGGAGACCCAATGCACTGTTGACTTCCTCCAGCAAATGAAATACCGCCGAGGCCTCGAGATCTTCTGACCATACAGCCTGGGATCCAAGACAGCATCCACCATGTCCCATGTGTCGGGGGGCAAGTGCTTTCTTACCACCTCCTGCGTGTACTCTGGTACGTTTTCCAGCAATGAGACATCGAAATTCTCATTGTTGAGCATGTCAAAATGATTTTTGTGAGCTTCGTAGGATGCATCGATTTCCTGCAATCGTTTGCCCATCTTGCTAAAGGCCACACATGGTGGACCTTAGTTTGAACCCAACATTTCATGCTGTTGTGATTGATGAAACTCAGAACTGACATTCAAAATGACGTTGACTGAATATTCTGGATGTCTGTTTGGATGCCGGAGTCTACTAAGATATAGGCCAGCGATGCTCACTTTCAATCCTCAGTGTGGGAAACTATTCCCTCAAACATACAATTTGAGAACAAACTCATGTGGACATGACTCATTGGGAAATAATGCCGAGTATCTTTTGTTGCCAGCCCGGAAATAGATTGGACAACATTTGCCATGGGTGCAGCATGTCATAGGCTGGGAGGTGGGGTACAGGTTGATATCGCCAAAACAGCATTTGTTGTATGTACTGGCAATCACTCTCTGGCACGACTTGTTCCATTCAATCGCCCAGTGGAATCTCACGAAGGTCTTATCCCTCTTGTATTTCAGGAACTGGTTGGTCGCCTTTTGAAGAGATTCGATTGCCTCAGAGATGATTCCAGTCAAATGGTGCAAGAATATATTGAATAATCACAAATTGAATGACTGCGGATGGTTGTTTTGAGCTTGTATAGCTTGTTTATGCTCTTATATATCATTCCCATCTTTGGTCGCCAGCCCAGGATCCATCACAAAGTTTATTTGAATATAGAATGATAATCTTTTGAAATGTGATGCACGCAAACTCGAACAACTGTTGTTTGGAAAATGTTTGGCTACTAGGTACATTCTCAGGACATCCAACTCCACTGAATGCCGTTGCCACATCCCATCCCCACGCACGAAGACGGCATTTCAAGTATGACTCCCCGAAGTGATGGGACAGGAGCAGCATGAATACTTGGGGCCACTTCCACAGCCCTGCCATGCGTGTTGCACCGGGTGGATCATCACCAGGAACTGGAGCAGGAATAGTCGTTTTGGGGTAGAACTTCGGCTTCTGGATGGTTTTCCTTTGGCTGCTGGGGTCAATTAGCATATCATTTGATGTAAAACGTGGCTGTTGCATCTTAATCGCAAAGCAAATTTGTTTCACCAAGGCATCCGAGTGTCTTCACTTTCTTTTGATTTTTGGTTGACCCATGGGAAGCTACATCAGTTCCATTGCCCTTAGCACTTGCCCGCAAAAGGCCGATCGCATCTTTCAAAGTAAGCTGAGGCATCTTACACACCTATCTTCTCTACTCTGAACTTGAGACCAGGCCACCTGCGGTGTGCAAGGTCTCGGACATGAACATGCCAACGAAAAGTGAAATTATTGCGCGACTTCCAAACGTTCAATCCATTGAGTTTATCATGATTGCATTCAACACCAAAGAAATCCGAAGAGGTTGCAATCAAATGTGGTTTGTGCAACATGTTCAGCTCACCTTTTCGACTTGAAAGTTAGAGCCGAGACCATCATCCTCAAGCTAATTGTTGTTAATTAGGTGTGACACTAAAGTCCTCTGGAAGTCCTCAGCCTTGTTTGGCCCGTTTGGTGTTCAGTCGTCGAACGCCCATTTTGACCTGTGCCATCAGTGATCAGTGGCCTCCACTGAGCTCAAGTGTTTGACTGACATTTTGACACAATGACTGTGAGTGATCTTGTTGGTACTGGCCTTGATCACCCTGACTTTGGTTTGGTGACTGGAAGTGGAAGCCGCGTTCGAAGATGTAGTGGTTACCTAAGGTGATGCTAGCAGCAGATTATTTTTGGCTGGTTCTGACCAACCCCTTTCTCTAAACCAAGTTGCGAGACCAGGTCCAGGATTCCAAGGTCCATCACCCGGCATACCATCCTGCACCATGCGAGGATTTACCTGATTTGCTGTGACTTAAATTTATAAGGGTCGTTTAACTTATTTGATCCTAATCACAATAGGACATCGTGATCGCTGACTTTCCCAGCCACCAACCCCCAAAGCTCCTCATCTCTATCGCTGGAGGCTGCGCCAGCCGAAGAGTCAATGAGAGCAATATCCTGAGGCCAAAGCGCCTTTCCCTTACCCAATCGAATGAGAGACAAATCCCTGGAAGGGATATGAACTATGGTCACTGATTAAACCATTTTCCATGACTGTGCATCGTTAGAAACCAATGGGCAGCATCTGTTGGTTTTGTGGTTCCATGTATTTGATGTTGTTGTTCCACTGGTCCCTGGTGTTGATGTTGCCGGTACTGTTTTGAATTCTATTAGTGGCATTGTTGTTGGATGGTTGTGTTGATGTTCGGCTGGCATTGATAATCAGTGTCATCGTTGATGTTCCTCTTGATTATGTTGAGGCTGGTGGTGGAATGGATGGTGTTCTAACCTATTCTTGTTACCTTGTTATCATGCCATGCTATCCTTATATATATTGGAATCTCAAGCTGCTATGTTGTCATGATGTTGTCATATGATATTGTCTTGATGTTAATTATGTCTCAAGTTTTGATACCTGTTGTTCTTGATTGTTGTTACTACTGTATTGTTGTTACGTTTGATTTTTGACATTTGTTTTGACATATAACTGGTGTTACTATGATGCTATTCTGTGATGTTATGGTCATAGTATTGTCAGTATGTGTCGTCTTGTTTGTTGATGGAGGCAATCACATTGTTGGAGATGTTTGCAACCAAGATGCCGCAAGGCCCATCCGGACCATCTCAGCTTCGTAGTCTTCTGCGGTAATCCAGCCGCAGGCTATGAACTTCTCAGGATTAGCCTCGTCTCGTAATAGATGCGGTTGGGAATACACAGCTTTAGAACAGTTTCACCAGGATAGCAATATAGCAAATACTGCTTGATTTCAATGTAAATATATGAGATATGATACGTATAAGAATAATGATACTTATCATTTACATGATAATAGATTGTGCTCTTTGGGCCTTGCTCAGCGAAATGATTGTTTCAAGCGAAGTGCTTGTCTACCAAGGGACATATGGATTGGAGTCAGACGTCTCATAGAGCCTCTGCCAGGCAGTCTTCGATGCATCCTCGGGGCCAAACAATATACATCTGTTGATGCAGGAGTTTGTCTTAAATGGACCTACATGGTGATGACTTTGTTTTAATCCAAGATAAGTGTCAAAACAGCGCAATTTTACAATGAAGCAACCAAGATGCTTCATCATCATCTATTGAAATCATCGGTGACCTCGTGCATGAAGTCGTTGACATAGCCTCGGGGCCAAACAAGCTACCCTTGGGTAAGTTGAGGGAATTGTTGCAGATGGATCTACATGGTGGCATCCTTTCTCACCCAAGGTTAGTGTCAAACCATCGTACTTGTACATGTAAGACAGCCAAGAAACCCCATTGTCATCCATCGATGTCCTTGATAAGCTCGTACACAAAGTCGTCGACGCAGCCTGGGGGCCAAACAAGGTACAGTTTTGTGAGTTAGAGGAAATTGTTGCGAATGGATTCATATGGTGGAATCGGTTTTCCAAGATTAGTCTCAGACCTTCGCACTTACAGACAAGAGACCACATCGTCATCAATGGATCTCCTTGATAACCTCGTAGACAAAGTCGTCGACACAGCCTTGGGGCCAAACAAATACAGTTTCATGAATTTGTCCGAAATGGATCTACATGGTGACCTCCTTTAAAGATCATTGGTGTCAAACTGTCGCACTTGTACATTGGAGCAACCAAGAAACCACAGCATCATCCGGTGATGTCATCGTCGAAAGAAAGGTCAGGCTTTTCAAACACAAAAATGCTGCGGACCCAAAAGTGACAACACATGTCGAGATCGTTTTGTTGCCATCGTTTCTGGAACTGATGTGCCATGCGTGACATTGTTTGACCAAGCCATCGAGCACCAAGTTGCAACCTTTTTTCACTTGAGGGTAGCCCTGAAGTGCATTGCTGGACACAGCTTGGTCAAAACGGATGGGGCCGAGAGGTCAACCCTTGGAGGTTCCACAGCACGTTCATGCCATGGTAAGGGTTGAAAGTTTGCCACATCATTGTCTATTAATCCATGGCATAGCCATAGCAAGTAGTTCACTGTACGTCTGGTACTTTCGGTGGGAGCTCTTTTTGAAAGAGCCTCAGCCAAATCGATCCATAATTTTTTTTTCTCTAAGGGAACGGCTTTCAGTTCATGAGCATGTAGGGGTATTGGGCTTGACAGCCTTCGCATGTAGTCCCACGGAATCGCCATCACTGGAACCTCGAAGGTTAATTTGAGTGATCAGAATGGCACAGAAGTGGCAGGATCTTACAGCTTACACAGATATGTATGGACATGCCCTGTTTCAACATTTACCAACATGTCACTGGCAGACACCGGTCCTGGCATAGCTCCTTGTCCGAGCAAAATCGTTTGCACAGCACCACGATATCTTCGTGATGGACCCCAAGAGCTGGAGCTGCAGGCCCGAACGCATCGATCTTGACATTGGTAGGAATGTCTCACAGGGTCAGGGCAAAAAGATCGGCAGCGCTTTCGAGTGATGTGGTGGTGAGTGAGTGTGATTGAATCCAGTGTAAATTAAGTAGGCTAAGCTGATCTTCACTGCTCGTGTCATGTGATTTCACCCCTCAGTGTTGAATGTGATCTATCATGAATTGGACCCAAGCCATACAGGGACAACACAGGGGGTTCCATGATGGTTCTAGCCTGCTCGCTTCAGAAAGATGAAGCTGTGAATTCCAGTGCAGTCATCTCTCAATCCACCAGAGTAGCTGATCTTGAGATCACAGAACCTCGGGGTAAAAAAACATCGAACGATGGGGACGATTGTGGGTAAAGAGGTTTGGTTGACAAAGCTTACCAAAAGGGAACTGCAACACAACTTGCTAACACAACTTAATCTGATAGAATGCAAGGGACCACCTTTTCCAATCCCTGACTTGCGTCAGATATTCCACAGAAATAAGCGCTTTGGGACCGATGAAGGGTCGCAAATTGAGCTTGTTCAGCATTGTTGTCAGTTTCCTTGGGATGGCAAATGGGTGATATACCCCCGGATGGTTTCATTCTCCAAAGATAAGTGCTGAGGAAGAGGGAAAAATAGGAGAAAACTATTTAGTGAATTTCAGAGATAAATTGAAAACTAGACATGCCGTCAAAAAAGCTTCAAATTGATTTAATCCAAAATGTTTTATTTTATTTCTCGACCAGGGAAAGCACTACCATGTTGTCCTTTGAGTCAAAACTTATCTTTTCTCAAATTTAAACCTCAAGTGTCTGAACTGCGTCTTCGTTGTCAGCCAGCACGTCTACATATCTAAAGGCGGTGCCTATGATACCAAAGATCTGGTCCAATGGACCATGGCTGTGTCCGACCCTATGGTTGAGCAAAGAGGTGCTTTGGAATCTTCTTTGAGCTGCCAAAACCGAGAGATAACCCAAGGTAGTTTGGTTTTTATTTTCACGGACTGTGTTGTCCGAGAAAGCCACTAAATTGGCAGGTGGCTTGGCAGATTGCTGCTCCAAGATTTGCATGGATCTGTCAATGGAACGCGCTGCACATTCGACAGTCATCGATGCATCTGCACTGATCCTTGGGTCAACCAAGTAGATGAAAAGTCCAACATGATGGCACCAACAGGCATGCAACTTTAGGCGGGGTCGTTGGTACTTCCCCAACTCTTTCGTCAAGATGTGTCTTCTCATTCTCGGTATTGTCCACTTCGCTTGGTCCATTCCGTCCTCAGACCCAAAAGTCCAAACATGTCCAAACCCTGCTCATCATTGAAGGTCAATGCTCTGTTGAGTTTACAAAAACCCTGCTTTAGCTAAGAATCCCAATGCACTACCAATGTGTCTGCGTCTTCTTGGAATACATCTTGCGCCTCGGTCCACCATGGTTCATACATAGTCAAATTCAAACACAACTTCCTTTGAGAAGTTTGGCATGCTGTTGTTTTTTCAAGTTGGTATGTTGTGTTTTGATTCCACACACCATTAGTTGATATCCAGTTAAGTTGCCATGTAGAAGGTTTCGATGGCCCTGTCTTTCTTCACTCCATCTATGTGACTCTTGTAGCTCCGGATGGCATCGAATTTTCGTTGGACATCCTGAGCGGACAGCCCAAGAAGATAACCACGTTACCCAAAGTGTATGGTCTAAGCATTATTGATCAATCAGTGAAAAGCTGAGTTTCTCTTGCCAATTTGTACTCTTCCTTAAAATTCATGCAATCATCGCAGCAAAGCTGGTCATTGATTTGCGCAAATCCCATCACTGATTTCCACTTGCTCGTGAAACGTCGCCAGAAGTGTGAGTACCTTGGATATGGATTGAAATTGAATCCTTCAATGTTTTTTGTTTTTGTCTCCGGACTCCAAATCTCAAAATGATGTGTTGCCCAGGTACGAACACTTCCCACCAAACTGTACCCAAAGCATTCTTATCGACCCAGGTGGCAGGATTCGATATGGGAGATGCGAGATCGACTCGCCAGAATTTGTGTCAACATACCTTAGGTGATAAAACATCATCCATGAACGAAAAACATAATAATTGGACTGAAACGCTGCAATAATGATATGTTGTGATGCATTGCCAATACTCATACTTCATAGCTGATACTCAAACTATCACATAGAATTTCTTCATCCCAAACACCTTGCCCACAAAGTCTGGTTGGACAGCGAATGCAATTTGAGCTCCATGTCATCCTCTATCCGCTCCTCTGCATAAGTGAGCAGCCCGTCTTCGTCCTCTTCTTCTGAAGCAGATACTTCTTCATCCAGAACAGCTCCTGGCAGATGTGCAGGAACCCGATTTGAGCTTGTATTGGGGGAGGCACACAAAGCAACCCAACATTCAAGCCTGGTGGCAAAGGTGTACCCAACAATGCTGCAAACGAAGGTTCACCACCACCACGAGCTTTTCTTTGCCCACGTCTTTGGAACCTAACTTTTTTTGTATCAGTGGCCGCAAGCAAAACAAACAAATACCTTTTGCCTGGTGTCCATGACTGCACCTTTCAACCGTCCCCACTAAATTGTTTCTGCAAGGCGCTTACTAGGCAAAAGCCCGCCAGCTTGGATGTACATGTCCAAGAGAAATCTGTCAATCTTCATATTCTGGACAGGCATCCGAGAATGTACCTTAGATGTCAATAGATTTTTGCCCTTTGAAGTAGCAAATAACGGTTTGAAATTTGCTAGATTTTTTGCTGTTATTATGTGTTATTACCATTGGTCAAACCACAGAAGCCCCAGTGCAAGCGTATCTTCTGTCAACACGAGCAGTTGTCAGACGCCGATGGTTTACCCCAAGGCAGGTTGCCAGACACCTGGCTGTTGTTCGAACCCCGATCAGCTTCCACTGGCGCTGCTCCATGTCAACCGCTGTGATGCATTGATGTATCTGAGTGGCAGAGTGGAGCTGGTGAACTCTGAGTTGGCATGGCAAATTGTTGTGACATAATAATGGCAGTGTTACTGATCAATGCCAGTACAAGTACCCGCCCTGATACCAGCAACACAAACCAAATAATATGCAATAATACTGTATATAAGTCAATGGCATGGCACGTATTGATCCTGCTGGAGCTTGGTCAACTTCCAAAACACTTTGATAAAGTCAGCAATTTCAGCAGACACTGCTTGCATCTTCGAAAAGCAGCCCTTTCCACAAGCACATTCACGTCCCCAAAGGCTGCTGATTCTGCTCGGATTGGCCCCATTTGCTCCATGCCTCAGCTCTTAACCTCTCTTAATGTAGTATCTTTCTGTGTCTTCTTTGAATTGTTTGGTGCGATAACAACATAAAACTTGACACATTATTTCAAAAGAATAATCCAAAAACAATTCCTCTTTATCATCAAAGGATCGCTAGTCTTTTCTTGGATATCATGTTCAGGCGGCGCAGTCTATTGTCATAGTTGGGACGCTTTCTTGGAGCAGCACTAGATCTTCCAGAAAATAAGCCACGTGAAGTGAACTCATGAAGTGATGCTAAAGTGAACTCCACAGTTTTCATATTCTCCTCTGCCACAGCCACAGTCGAAGGATCAGGCTCCAAACTTCGCTTTCCAGCACTGGCAAGAGAAGCTAAATACCGGACCCTCTCATTGCGGCTGCCCCGACCACTAGGAGTATTGCCACCCTCCTTTGGAGGGGCAACAATTGAGGTTTCCCTAGAGGTAACTGAGGTTGCACGGTTTTTTTGGCTAACCAAGCCTTTCAAAAAGTTCTTTCTTTCCTCAGCCATTTGAGCAAAAATGCTCTGGGGAGAGCATGTGAACTACCGTGGTACCTCTCAGATCTCAGCACCAAATGTCACGAAACATGCCCCAAATGTAACGAAAACTACTTACACACGTAACAACAAATCAAACTACCAACTCGGCGCACAAATCCATCCCGATCATCATGATCCCGACAAGATCAACAAGCCGCATCACTTGTCGAGAATCAATATCATTGATGAACTTGTCAACACCGGTGCATTTTTCAAATCTGCATCCCTGTTGGACTGTACTTGGTCAATTCACCCAACGCACCAAACAGAACCGTTTTGCCAAATCACAGCCACACTTCACTCATCAAAGGCTAAAATGAAAACAAGAGTCATTGAACCCATCTGTCAAAATTATTTGTGTTCGGATGCTGGGTGGGTTGTGTGATTACGGTATTATGTTCTGTTTGTGATATTTCAGGGTGATGAAGTAAAGTCTGAGCATTCATGGGAAGTGTGTCGTTTGTAAGGTCGTCTTATGAATTGTCAGGGTAAAATGTGCGTTGCAATGTGCCTCGCTGGGGTTTGTAGATGTGAATTATTTTGACAACATGTGTCAAAATTATTCGTGTGTGGACGTTGCGTGTTTGGTGTGGTGTGTGATTACGGTATTATGTTCTGTTTGTGTTATTGCAGGGTCATGTAATAAATTATGTGCATTCATGGGAGGTGTTGATGGGAGGTGTTGGTCGTTTGAAAGGTCATTTTATGAATTGTCAGGGAAGGGGGGGGGTGTGCGTCGTTGTGGTTTGTAGATGTAGATTATTTTGACGACACGTGTCAAAATTATTAGCGTGTGTGTGCTGTGTGTTTGGTGGATGTGTGAATACAATATTGTTTTCTGTTTGTGATATTTCAGGGTGATGAAATAAATTCTCAGCCTTCATGGGAAGTGTGGGTCGTTTGAAAGATCATTTTATCATGAATTGTCAGGGGAAAATGTGCGTTGCAATGTGCCTCGCTGTGGTTTGTAGATGTGAATTATTTTGACAACATGTGTCAAAATTATTCGTGTGTGCATGGTGTGTGTTTGGTGTGGTGTGTGAAGACGATATTATTTTCTGTTTGTGATATTTCAGGGATCCCCACCCCCTCAGGTACCTGGGTACCCCCCGGGACGTAAAAAATGTAACTTACAATAACGGAATTCTGGCTGGTACCCTGCCTGCTGCTTCCAGAGGGTGGGGGTGGGGGGAAGGCCAAATATTGTAATGACAGGATTGGGGTACCCCAAAGACAATCTTACGCAATTCATTTTGGTGGGCACTTTGGGGGGCCGGAAACGCTGCATGATAAGGATCCTTATGATGCAGTGTTTTTTGGAGAGGTATGTTGGCCTTTTGGAGGGGCATGTTGGCTGGTTGGAGGGCTAAGTTGGTCCTTTGGAGGGCTTTGTTGGCCTTTTTGAGGGGCGTGTTGGGCTTGGATGTGGGCACTTTGGGGGGCCGGAAACACTGCATCATAAGATCCTTATGATGCAGTGTTTTTTGGAGAGGTATGTTGGCCTTTTGGAGGGGCATGTTGGCTGGTTGGAGGGCTAAGTTGGTCCTTTGGAAGCTTTGTTGGCCTTTTTGAGGGGCATGTTGGGCTTGGATGTGGGCACTTTGGGGGGCCGGAAACACTGCATCATAAGATCCTTATGATGCAGTGTTTTTTGGAGAGGTATGTTGGCCTTTTGGAGGGGCATGTTGGCAGATTTGAGGGCTAAGTTGGTCCTTTGGAGGGCTTTGTTGGCCTTTTTGAGGGGCATGTTGGGCTTGGATGTGGGCACTTTGGGGGGCCGGAAACACTGCATCATAAGATCCTTATGATGCAGTGTTTTTTGGAGAGGTATGTTGGCCTTTTGGAGGGGCATGTTGGCTGGTTGGAGGGCTAAGTTGGTCCTTTGGAAGGCTTTGTTGGCCTTTTTGAAGGGCATGTTGGGCTTACCTCATGGTGAGGTGAAGGCCAGGGAGGTGAAGCCTTGTGTGTTTGGTGTGGTGTGTGAATACGATATCATTTTCTGTTTGTGATATTGCAGGGTGAATTATTTTGACGACATGTGTCAAAATGATTCGTGGGTGAATGTTGTGTGTTTGGTGTGGTGTGTGAATACGATCTTCTTTCCTGTTTGTGATATTCCAGGGTGATGAAGTAAAGTCTGGTCATTCATGGGAAGTGTTGGCCGTTTGCAAGATCATTGGTTTTATTATGAATTGTTACGGGAAAAAAAATGTGCGTTGCAATGTGTCTTGCTGTGATTTGTAGATGTTAATTATTTTGACGTCATGTGTCAAAATTATTAGTGTGTGTGTGTGGTGTGTGTTTGGTGTGGTGTGTGAATACGATCTTCTTTGCTGTTTGTGATATTTCAGGGTGATGAAGTAAAGTCTGGTCATTCATGGGAAGTGTTGATCGTTTGAAAGATCATTTGGTTTTATTATGAATTGTTACGGGAAAAAAAATGTGCGTGGCAATGTGTCTTGCTGTGATTTGTAGATGTTAATTATTTTGACGTCATGTGTCAAAATTATTAGTGTGTGTGTGGTGTGTGTTTGGTGTGGTGTGTGAATGCGATATTATTTTCTGTTTTGTGGTTTGTGGATATGTATTATTTTGACGACATGCGTCAAAATTATTAGTGTGTGTATGGTATGTGTTTGGTGTGGTGTGTGAATACGATCTTCTTTCCTGTTTGTGATATTTCAGGGTGATGAAGTAAAGTCTGGTCATTCATGGGAAGTGTTGGCCGTTTGCAAGATCATTGGTTTTATTATGAACTGTTACGGGAAAAAAAATGTGCGTTGCAATGTGTCTTGCTGTGATTTGTAGATGTTAATTATTTTGACGTCATGTGTCAGAATTATGAGTGTGTGTGTGTGTGGTGTGTGTTTGGTGTGGTGTGTGAATGCGGTATTATTTTCTGTTTTGTGGTTTGTGGATATGTATTATTTTGACGACATGCGTCAAAATTATTAGTGTGCGTATGGTATGTGCTTGGTGTGGTGTGTGAATACGATCTTCTTTCCTGTTTGTGATATTCCAGGGTGATGAAGTAAAGTCTGGTCATTCATGGGAAGTGTTGATCGTTTGAAAGATCATTTGGTTTTATTATGAATTGTTACGGGAAAAAAAATGTGCGTTGCCATGTGCCTTGCTGTGATTTGTAGATGTTAATTATTTTGACGTCATGTGTCAAAATTATTAGTGTGTGTGTGGTCTGTGTTTGGTGTGATGTGTGAATATGATATTATTTTCAGTTTGTGGTATTTCACGGTGATGGAACAAATTCTGGTCATTCATGGGAAGTGTTGGCCGTTTGCAAGATCATTGGTTTTATTATGAATTGTTACGGGAAAAAAAATGTGCGTTGCAATGTGTCTTGCTGTGATTTGTAGATGTTAATTATTTTGACGTCATGTGTCAAAATTATTAGTGTGTGTGTGGTGTGTGTTTGGTGTGGTGTGTGAATGCGATATTATTTTCTGTTTTGTGGTTTGTGGATACGCATTATTTTGACGACATGCGTCAAAATTATGAGTGTGTGTACGGTCTGTGTTTGGTGAGGTGTGTGAATACGATCTTCTTTCCTGTTTGTGATATTTCACGGTGATGGAACAAATTCTGGTCATTCATGGGAAGTGTTGGCCGTTTGCAAGATCATTGGTTTTATTATGAATTGTTACGGGAAAAAAAAAATGAGCGTTGCAATGTGTCTTGCTGTGATTTGTAGATGTTAATTATTTTGACGTCATGTGTCAAAATTATTAGTGTGTGTGTGGTGTGTGTTTGGTGTGGTGTGTGA
This sequence comes from Symbiodinium kawagutii, assembly GCA_009767595.1. Lineage (NCBI taxonomy): Eukaryota > Dinophyceae > Suessiales > Symbiodiniaceae > Symbiodinium > Symbiodinium kawagutii. The sequence continues at coordinate 88,397 of VSDK01015796.1, forward strand.
ATGCGATATTATTTTCTGTTTTGTGGTTTGTGGATATGTATTATTTTGACGACATGCGTCAAAAGTATTCGTGTGTGTATGGTATGTGTTTGGTGTGGTGTGTGAATACGATATCGTTTTCTGTTTGTGATATTGCAGGGTGAATTATTTTGACGACATGTGTCAAAACTATTCGTGTGTGAATGTTGTGTGTTTGGTGTGGTGTGGGAACATAAAGGATGAGATGTTCAACAAACACTCTTCAGGTAAATATTTCAACATTTGACCCTCTGCCATTTCTCTCTTACTATATAAGGTGTTATTTCTTTAAGTAGTTTTGGGTTTTGGTTGCCTGTTGGAATTTCTGGTTTTGGGGTTGGGGTTCAACGCCTAAACATTTTCATTAAAAACAATCTTGTTAATGCAAATATTTGATATTATACGAGATTATCGGACGAAACAAGCACTGGGAAAATAGGATGTCCAAGTATGTCCGGACATCCTATTTTCCAGTCCCCTTTTTTGCTTAGTGGTGTCGGTTCTGAATACACGTTTTCGTTTGACGGTGTTTTGAAAGGTTTGATTTTGAAGAAATTGTTCGTCCGCAGTCTGGACACTTGAAGGGGGTTGAGAGTTTTCTTTGATAGTATTTGTTAAAGTATTCTGGGTCTAAGGGTTTCTTGTTGTATGTTCCGTCGGGTTGCCATCGGGTGGATGCTTGTGTTGGGGGGTTGTGGAGTGCTTCCGCCATTTCGTCAAATAAGTCCTCGTCCATTTCTTGCTTAATACCATCAATTACCATATAGCAGGTCATCTTATTTTATTATATAAGGCGACTAGTCTTTAAGTGGTTTAGGGTGATTAAATCCTAGGTATGTCAAATTTTCCGTGCCTAAGTGTCATTAAGTGGGGTTTAGGCACGCAAAAGGCGGTTGCGCCTAACATTTGCCACTTGCCACTCTTCGCACTCTAAATGCTGTTCCTTCCACTTGCCACTCTTCGCACTCTACACCAAATGCTGTTCCTTCCACAAAATGGGGGAAAAGTTTTTGATTGAAAAGAAAAGAAACTAAATTTTGGGGAGGGAGCATCATCGGCAGAAGACCCAGAAACCAGCAGGCAATCATCATCAGCAAGCATCATGAACAATTTTGTCAATAAAGTCTAAAGCAAAAAAAAAACACATCCAATCTCATCTTAGTTACATATATTATATATGGTAGGTGATGCGGTAATGAGTCTGCTTATTGCTTGCCCATTCGCTCCTCTCTTACCGCACCACCCCCATTTATTTATATCTTATATATCAATATTTACATAATATATTATAAAGGGTTCCGGACGTTCGCGACGATGACCTCCCTTCTGCTCAAGCAGGTTGAACGAGTGTGTATGTGTGTATGTATGTATGTATGTATGTATGTATGTCTGTCTGTATGTATGTATGTATGTATGTATGTGTGAATGGAATGGATGTGTCCGTGGTTCTGGTTGGAAGCAATGCCAAATGTCAAAGTTGGTCTGGTTGCTCGGCAAGGTGTTGCGTCCAAATGTTTTGATTGAAATGATGTCCAAAACTAAAAAGTGAGTGGTTGCTCGGCAAGGTCATCTGACCCAATCACTAGTTGAAATCACTAGTTGAAACCATCTGAAACCAATCACTAGTTGAAAACATTTGAACAATGCAGCTGAGCATGGAATCACCAAGCCGGCTTCTCCCCGTAAACAAACGCTGCAACATCCTATGGACCAAAGATCAATGCGAACAGATCAAATGTGTTTCGACCGCTGCAACACAACAACACAATGTCGCACCAAGCATCTTCTCGCAATAACAAACATGCTGCCCATTCACCAGTAGAAAGCGATTCTGCGCGGTCGAACAGATTTCCCGCATCACCGTACCGCCAGAGACGCGGTCTTGCCATGGTCCAAATTTTCCAATCAAATAAGCTCAGAGGTTTCCGTCCACGCGCGATCAATAAATGGTTGGGCGCAGGACCACCAGCTTCATCCCCCATCGAACCCGCTGCATTTTTTTCTGACTCCAAGAACCAACGAGATTTTCCCATCACAGCATCCCGTAATTCCATTTCCAATTTGCGTCGAGCTGACTCCACAGACAGTTTTTCACATGTGACCTTCACCTCTTCACACAATTTCAGAATTCTATCTCGTCCAATATGGTCAACCAAGCTCGCGTCACCTTCAATTACCGAGGCCATTTCAATTGCAACCGACCGCGACCCCGCGGCTTCCAGCTCTTCTAATTTCTCCAGCAACGCAACGATCTTACTAGTCACATCTGTGCAATCCTCGTTGTAGTCCCTAACGTGTGGTTCGAGCGCCAACACAGATTCTTCTTGTTCCACTGCTACATTTCCTGCCGTAGCCTGCGCTGGACCTTCTTGTCGCATCACCCCAGGCCCCTCTGCACCCACAGGAACGCTCACCACGCAGTCCAAAACAACAGAAGGCACTTCGCCATCACCGCCCGCGCACCATTCCGTCAGCAACGTTTCGTTGATCTCACACACACCACATCTGTAGACAGGATTCGACTCTACTAGAATGCGTGCCTGCTCCAAAAACTTCGCTTTGTCCAACCGGAACTGTTTAATTTTGCTCACGGCATGGCGACCACTTTCCTGGGATTCATTCGGTAAAGTGGTGCAGAATGTAATGGCTAATGCATCATTCAACTTTTGCGGCGGCAGTGACTCCAATGCGTGCTTTGCGTCTCCATTGTGAAAAACCACGGAAGATCCCACCATGCCGCTTTGGTGAAATTCTTCATCCCATTGACGATCACCAAACGACGGCTGTGCACCGCCAGATTTCAAAACCACTTTGGTGGCAACAGTCCGCGCCAGTGCAAGGCACATCTGGTGCGTCATGTTTGCGTCCCATAGCAAAGGATCCACCCGCCCCAACCATAGATCATTTGCCAAAGCAAAGCGACACAGTTTCGGAGCCTTGGGAGAAAATGCCCAGTAACAATCCATACAAACCAGTGCCGGAGCTCGACCCTCCAACATCTCATCAGTGACACGCCTTTTGTGCAATAGCACTTCCTTGGAGGATATTGTCACTGAACTAGCCCGCAATTCTTTCAGGGGAATCAAAGGCCACCGCTCATGATAACGTTCCACCGAGCAAAGCTCCCACACTGCTTTCGAGTTCTGCATGAAGCAATTGTCACCTGACAAAAACACCTCCCGAAGTTCTTCCCTCCAAAAGGACCGAGCACAAAACGCACAACCGACTCGACAGCGCAATGTCTTCTCCACATTTCCGTTTTCCCAGTCCATGGCCGCAAATCGCAAAAAACTAGCATAGTTGCCAATGTAGTGACGCATTTCACTGCCGGTCACTACATGCGGACACAGCGACTCCAACATCAACATAGCATTGCGATATCTTTGCAGACCACCGTGTTCTTTCTCAACATGTTCCACAAAGGCCGAACGATCGTCAAAGTCCATACTGCACAACAAACAAGGCTGACGACCCACAGAGACAGCAGTCAGTGGCCATTCTCGCAGTTCCTCTTCCGACCGACTTCTTCGTAACTGATGTCCTTCTTTGAAACGACTGAATGGGTCATCCTCTTTCCCCCAATCATCTGTGCGACGGCCATCCAAATTGGATGAACTCCAAACACCCAATGTAGCATCTTGCCGAACACGTAGGGTTCTTACATCAATTCGCTGCTTGTGGTCCTGGATTCGACCTTTGCGGTCCTGGATTCGACCTTTGCAGTCCTGGATTCGACCTTTGCGGTCCTGGATTCGACCTTTGCGGTCCTGGATTTGACCTTTGCGGCCCTGCCTGCGGCCTGTCTGGCCCTGCCTGCGGCCTTCACGAGCCTGGCTGCGGCCTTCACGAGCCTGGCTGCGGCCACTGCGATGCCTGGAATCACATCGCCTTTTCTGACGCTTCAAATCGCCCTGACCACAAACACCCACGCCAGATAAAGCTCTTTTGCGAGCTGCTTGTGCACGACGTCTCCGTAAACATTCTCCCATGGCAAACCGACCCAGTACTCCAGCACCGCCGTCAACAACAACAACTGGCAAAGAAACACCAACACCGGATCTCGCGCCCGAGGACTCACACTGACTCTGCTTTAACGCAGCAACTTCCAAAAGTCCAGGTAATCTCTTCAAAACTTCTTCACTTCCAGCCGCAACCAATTTTCTAGGTTCCTGCTTCCCACTGATCCTGCGATGCTTGGTCAGGAAGACCAATGTAGGCCAAAAACCATCCATTTCTGACATCAAGGAACTCACAGAATCATCACATTTGATAAATTTGCCAGAGCTGCGGACGAACGCTATAAAATGTCCAGAGATGTGTTGCACGAAGCCATTGATCCCATAGACACTACCGCTTCCATTGCCAGCAGATGCAAACAAACAAGACCAATCCACCGACGCTCCCTTGCAAAGACCGAATTGCAGGATCACGACCTCCGCCGAAGGCCACGCACTTCCAAGATTTAAATTCATAACTTCTTGAATTGTCACTGGCCGCTGAAGCACTTCGGCAGGCATCTGCGACATGAGCAATCCTGGCACACATAGAAAACACAAGCCATCCCAAAACAAACCAGAACACACCCTGGCTCATTACACAAAACACACAGATGCATCGAACAAACAAACAAAACAAAAACAGAAAACAAAAACAAAACATAAACATATATTTTAGAATCGAACCTGAAAAAGAAGAATCAGCGACCACAGCAGGCTCCGGTAAGCATGCTGCCAATAACACATCGCAAGCCTCCGCGGCATCACATTGCTCAAGATGCACAAAATAATGTGAATGCGATTGATACAATTGATGCAACAAAGCAAATGGCGCATAGTAATCCCATCTCCCACTGCGCAGCTCGTCAAACACCTCCAATAGGAGCATCCGAAGCGGACCACTCTTCTCCCACGGCTTCATGCATTCTCGCACCAAAGGTCCACAGGCACATAAACATTGCACTACAGCATTAAGCCAACAACTGTTCCCCAGATTGCGCAAGCCGGTCAGTGGCATGACGTCACCGAAGCCACTGGAACCCACAGGACGACTACCAGATTCAAGTCGCCACTCACGCGACATCCTGCGCAACCAAGGCGCAGAGCGCGCCAAAGCTTCTGTGCACTGGTAATCCTTGACCAACAACTCGCAAGCTTTTAAAATAATTTCATTTGCCGCATCACCAACACTCTTTTTGTAACGTTCCTGATCCCGCCGCGGAAGATCCGATATGCGCACACATTCCAAACATATTTCAAAGTGTCGCACAAGGAATCGATCCATAGCCTCACCACTCTTCAGAGAACCAGAAGCTTCGTCATGCAACAAGTCTATCATGCTTTTCAGAGCGTCCAAAGATACAGTCGCCGCTTGCTCCACCCGCCGGCTATCCGCCTCCGCAGCAGCCTCAGACTCACGCACGGGACCACAGAACGTCACGCCATCTTTCTTCTTGCGGGCTCTCCACCCAGAATAATGCCTTTGAATGCAATTTTTCGCTTCCACCCCAGCAGACCTCAACTCTGCAAGCACCGCAAAGAAGGTTTCCAACGATGCCTTCAAAGCAGCATCCAGTTTCCGATCATCGTCAGAAGCCGCAGCATGGCTTGCACGCTGCGGTCCAACATATAGCTTGGAATTCACCTTCCTCCAGCAACGCCACCCATGACCACGAGGTTGAACTGGCATGACTGCGCACGCTCTAATCTGATAAAACATTTTTCCATAACTTACACTATATATGTAACTTACAATATATATAACGTGTGAACGTTTGCCACTATCTCTACCGGAAGCTTCGCAGTCCGCGTCGATTCCGATCAACATTAACAATCGTAACACAACCATTTCCATCTCATAAACACCTTCTGGTGTTCCAATGCACATGTTCTTCGAACATGCCTATCTGCGCCAATGTTTGCAAAACTGACAGCAAGCCAAAATCAGAGCTACACATGCACGGTTGAAGAGCAAATGCATCAAACGCATCCCGTGGAAACATGAATGAAAGTGAGCAAATTCGTATACTTCAGCCTTACCGCATCCTTTTTTTTGGTCAACATCCCTTGTAGCCATGCTTGCTCGCATAACGCCGATGCACTATATCCACATCCAGGACAGCGCGCTACCACGGCGTCAAATGCAACGGTTGAAGAGCAAATCCATCAAACGCATCCCGTAGAAACATGAATGAATGTGAACAAATTCGTATACTTCAGCCTTACCGCATCTTTTTTTGTCAACATCCCTTATAGCCATGCTTGCTCGCATAACGCCGATGCACCCATGCACCCCATATGTAATCCAACGCCGACTCCCACCGAGAGTGAAATCCACATCCACGACAGCACGCAGCCATGGTGACAAATAATGCAATACACAAACCTCAACCAGTGCACATCCCGCACATCCAACAATTAAATGCCAAATACACCCATCGCATCCCATGGAAACCATGAAATCGCATCCCATGGAAACAATGAATTAACACATCGTCAAATCAACAAAATGATGACCGCCAACCGAAACATGAACACCTTGCACATCCCGACAACAAGACGGCTCTCAGGACCATGCTTTTTCCGAGGCAAACAATTCCTTGAGAACTGCAACGTGCTGATAGAATCAACCATCACCACCTGCTCACATGCAGCAAAGAAAGTAGCAAAAATGCCGCTGAGTTTGCGCAGAACACCGTATTGCATAATCTCAGCAGCACCCCAGCCCACGCTCTCAATATTGCCAGCGCCCAGACCTTGCACAGCCAGATTGCACACGCAAGGAGGCCCCTGCGCAGGCACGCTGACGCGCAAGGACCCCACGCCTCCCTCCACGCAGACCCGTGAAGGACTACGACCTGTGCGGGCGATTCGGTCACGTCGACACCGCTCAGGCGCTCGCCGATGATGGCGTTGAAGTTGGGGAGAGGAACTGTCATCTCACTCCATGTTACATCCTGGGGCCCCACCATGTTGTCCCAATCCGGACACCCCTCCGCAGTCTATCGTGGCATATTGTCATCGTATAGTTGTATAGCAATGCGCAAGCGACCACAGATGCCCAGGACCCTCTGAGGCCAAGCCAAGAGCTGGTGCAGGATTCGATCCTCCACCAAAATTGGCTTAGTCTCAAATGGCTATATGGCATTTGCACTGTATACTACGCATGCAATCCGGGAAATCAACAGGCCGCCTCATTCCCAGAGAAATTGCAGAGCCAAAACGCTAAGTTCCAAAGTGGTCGGTCTACATACACATTGACCCATCTCAAAGACAAAACGCGGTCAGCAGAGATAACCATGTCGCCAGTACCCGAAATGAAATATCCAAACACATGTGAATGTATCCCCTAGCACACCTTGTTACACAGCCAATGCACAACAATGCACAACAACAGCAATGCCTGTCTACCATCTGCCAGAATCTTACCAACAAATCAACAAACCGATACACTATGAATCATACCATCCACAACCCATCCGCCCCCTGAGGCTCCGACGAAACACACCAATACCAAACGTACCAAGGCAAAACGCATAGAAAGACGAAACATACCAAGACAAAACGCACCAAGACACGATGCACCCAGACACAAAGCACCAAGACCAAACGTACCAAAACCAAACGCACCAAAACAAAACGTACCAAGACCAAAGGTAGCAAGACACAACGTACCAAGACACAACGTACCAAGTCACACGTGCCAAGACGTCCCACGCCTCCCATAGAAACACACGGGCGACCAGGCCGTTCCGCAACCCGTGAAGCCTCTGCTGAGCCCCTACAGGTGCATACATCTCGCATCCCGCAACCGAGGCACAGCGTACCAAGACCAAACGTACCAAAACCATACGCACCAAAACCAAAGGTAGCAAGACACAACGTACCAAAACGAAGCTACCAAAACACGACGTACCAAGACCAAACGCACCAAGAGACAACGTACCAAACCCGCACGTACCAAGACCAAACGTACCAAGACACAACGCACCAAGACCAAACGTACCAAGAACAAACGTACCAAGACACAACGTACCAAGACCAAACGTACCAAGATGAAACGTACCAAGACGAAACGTACCAAGACGAAACGCACCAAGACACAACGTACGAAGACGCAACGTACCCAGACACAAGGCACCAAGACGAAACGTACCAAGACCAAACGTACCAAGAC
>VSDK01015796.1:97729-122807 GCA_009767595.1 Symbiodinium kawagutii
CAGCCGGTTCCACGCTAAGAGCACGCGCAGCACCAAGACAGCGGTGCGCCGCATCGGTTCATCTGAACGCGGGGGGACCACCCGGGAAGGGGCTCGGCGTTGAGATGCCCGGGAAGCCAAGGGAGATGCATTCACCGCTGCTGAAATCGAAAGCAGTTCTGGTACCAGCTCGTTGTGACTGAGCTTGGTTACCTGTAGGTAAGTGGAAGGGTACAATTAATAAAGGTCTGCTTATATCGGTAAAATGGGTGACATGGTGCAGAAAATTGAAGAAACACAGGCAAGCTAGCCAACAAAACGAGCCACAGTAGCAACACAGACTTTGAGTGGAACGACAAAGAACAAATCCAATTAGCAAGCATTGGTATACTTTGCAACCAAGGAGTACTTTGCGATACGACGCGCAAAATTCTGAACACTTTTGGGAACCAAAATTGGCTTGAGCTACACATCATCTGGAAGGTAGGGGTACCAAAATGACAGCAATGTTCTTTCTAGTAGTCTTTCTAGCCGTTCAGATTTTGAAGCTACCAAATCAACTATGTTATGTCTACATTCATGGCTCCCGAAATTTAGGTATGGCTTTTGTCCCACCACAGAGACAATCATTTCTCGTGGGAAAGCCCTTTCTCAGTCACAGGGAAACTACCCATAGCATAGTGAGCGCTTGCGGTGGCCTTGTACAGTTCCTTCCTTGGGTGCACATTGCTGTGAGTTGCATGAACCGTTAATCACCAACGAACTGTGGCTTTCCCTGCTGGAGTCCAGGAAAACCCTTCCCCTTCTCCATGTGGAAAAACCAGCACTCCAAACTGGCGGAGAATGACTTGTCTACCAACACCATGCAGCTCTCTCACCCCTTCGTTGCATTGTTTTCACAATGCTACGTTGAAGCAAAGCACACGCACATCATCCGTAGGTTTTCTTCCGCAAGCAATGTCCATTCCAATGAACTCAAGTGGTGTGGGTCAGAATTATGGTATACCTCCAAGCTACTTGTGATTTCCATGGTTACATCGTTGCAACCTGACAGCCTGAGAGCCCACAACTGGAGCCCCATGGCAACCCCGACCTCGTGTCAAAGCGTCACAGCTCGTCAGGAGCGCCACTCGCCTCATGTCCTCCCACGGAAACCCGTAGCCGCGCTGAGTGACTTGATGGTACCCACATTTTGCAGGTGAGTTTCCATCCGTTGCAACAAAACCATGTGGCGGTTTTTAAAAATAGGGGTACCCCCAATCAACCATATCAAGCATATCAATAGTCACAATGAGTCATTGATAGTCATAAACCAACCATTTTAGTGCCGGGCTTTCCATCTTAAACCAACCATTTTGAGAAACCCCCCATGTGACTTCAACTGATTGCAATACTTTTTTTGCGACAACGATTCGCACATTGATCTCCTCCGCGCGCAAAGCGCCGTGTCCAAACAGGGGATGGGAAAACAAAACAGTCGCGAGATGGCCCTGTTTTTGTTGGTTAGCCCCAATAAAACACCTTCATTAAGCATCAAATGGTAGTAGTAATTAGTAGTAGTAGTAATTAATTGTCGGTTGTTACCCCCTTTAATTGCTGGTTGTTCCTGCCAATTGTCCACTAACCGTGTTGAAGTCTCATTCTACCATCAAACCTATGTCCCAAGCATCTCCTCCCATCCCCCCGTCCGCTGAACGTTTTGAAGAATCCCAGCGCTGTTGCGCAACCTGATTAGCCACAGGTCGCTTCATAATTGGGGAAGTCACAGTGGTTCTCAAAGGTATTTCATGGCCGATGCTAGGGGGAAACCTGGTTACACCTGGTTCTATGCACTCGGGGTCATCTAGTGATGATACCATTTCATGGTTAAGTTATATACTATTGATGGTTCATCAATATTCATTACTATCGGCATCTGGTTCGCAAGCGGTTCGCAACAGAGTTGCTCGATTAGCAAGCAAACACACACACACAGCAGCTAACCAGCTTCAACCATCAGGAAAATTGAAATCAAGCAGGTGATGAGCAGCAATCAACATTTCCTGAAAAAGGAATCAAACATAGGTTGAAACAAAAGTACTGGCCCTGCAGAGGACGTTGATAGGGACACAGCAATTCATGAAATTGGTGCTCTGATCAACAAAGGTAGGGCCAACAGAAACAACAACAGTAACAAAAATATTATTATCAACCTCAGACAATCAGAAACCAGCAACAAATTCACAAAAAAAACAAAGACAGTGACAGCAACCAAGGGTAGCAAAATAAGCGACCACGCTTTGCATTAAAACCTAGTACAAGAATATGCACGAACGACAATGGTGCTGACCAAAACCAACAATATCGATGGCAATACTTCGTAAAGCACTTTATCAGTTAACCAAGTCGAATTAACCAAATACATTAAACAAATTCAATATATCACATACATTAAATACATGTAATCACTTCAGTATACTCAATCTATTTGATACATACAATTAATTCAATGCCTTCAACAATCTTACTTAAATACATCGATTGAATAAGTTGAGTAGTTTAATTACAACAACTAAAACACATAAGCCAAATATAAACTAAATACAAATCAAAGACATCAATACATCAAATACATTGGAATAAATTAGATATATCAAATGAATCAAATAGATTAACAACCATTTCATTAATGGCTCTTAATTTATCATCTCTCTCTCTGTCTCTCCCTCTCTTGCGGTGGTTTAATTGGGGGTGGTCATTTTTCTGATGTACGGGGGGTGCTCTGTGCTGACTCCCAAGACAAATGGCTATGGGTCAAAACCCTGTACCCCTGGTTCCCCTATCATTAGCCATTGTTTTCCCTCTCGCAGACGTCCTTGGAATGAGACCGACACGCGTGTGAATCCCACTCCATTGCAAATGAGATGGGAAAACTTTTGGGGTATAGTTTCGTTGCCTTCCCCCACAACGATCGTTCCAGTATGGCCCAGCGCTTTCAGCTGCTTAGCCTTTTAATGAACCTCTAGGCGAGAACTTCCGGTATCTCTATGGTACTTCGCAATCAATCGCGTCCATTCGGTTCTACGTGATCTTTGTGTCAAGATGACATCTTCCGGAAGGATGTCACAAGAAAGATTTTGTGGTACCCGAAGTGGGAGCTTAAGATTGGGATGCGCTCCTGGTTTCACATTTTGTGACTCCATGTAGTGACTCAAGAGGGTTTGTTTATCTTGGAAGCAGGGGAATTTAGGTCTTCCCTTAAATCCAGAAGATTGGATAACTCTAGAGTACCATCGTGGGAGGAAAACATTGATTACTCTTTCTCCTGGCAATATTTTTGTCCTGGTCAATTTTTCTAAGAGCGGATGCAATTGGCAAATGCTGTACACTCTTCCCCAGCTGTTCCATAGGCAGTCATTCCCATAGAACTGAGGGGCTCTGCCACAAGCCAAACTCTAAGGCACAGGAGTGGCTATCCTGTGTGGAGACGAAAATTAATCACAACTCGATCCATTGAGTGGTTTCATGGTCAGTGGCAGACCAATCTAGGCTTGTCAATAACTATATAATGCAGACATGTAGGTAGCACCCCACACACACCCTTTTAGATCTGTGCTCCATGGTCTCGTCGCAAAGCATTCATATCCAAAACTAGGCGGGGGATATCTGGGGCTTGGATGGAAGGAAATGTCACACTTGGAGTTCCTACCGTTTCACGGCCCAAATCTGCAAATTTTGTTCCCACTGCGTAAAGTGAGTGAAGAATTTGTTCCCACCATTGGACGGTGGATTTATGATACGTCTGCAATCTTTCTCTCATTCGCAAAAAATGTGGAAGGTCATGGTTCAGGCAACGTTTGCTGCCTGGTCTGCAATTTCATTTCCCATATATTTATATCTCAAGTTGGATCTTCAGGTCTGTGACTTTCCTGATGGCTTTTTACGACACAGGTAGTGATATTACGTGGGGGTGTATATTTGGCAATGGCTTTCACAAACGGCATCGAAGGTCAAAGTTACACTTATCAACATGGTACAAGTGACACGGATGTGCCAAACACTCTTGGAGGACCAAGTCTGCATAATCACTATCTAGATTAAAGGAAGTGAGGTGTTGCTTCCACGGTTAGATGAGTGCTAAAGCTCTGCTCTAGAATTGCTTTGTCTCCCGTCTAACTTGCCGGTATAAAAAATACGAAACGGGGAATGATCTGGTCCCTCGGTTGCAAGCCATCGTGCTCTGGAGGCACAGGACGAAAATTTATCAATGACTAACTCAAGCTGAATCACGTCCATGGCCTGAAGAAAATGAGGACCCATCTGTCCACACCCAAATCGGATCATCAAATTGGGAGGTGAGGGTTTGGCGACATTGGAGTTGCGGTCTGCAAGCAACCATTTCCTCCCACGTGATGGAATCTGGATGGAGTTGAGGGAACGGGAAGTCTAAAACTCAGTAGTCATTTAGTCAGGGGATCCACTGTAACAGAATCAAATGCTGGCAACACATCACATGTCAAAAATCTGTGACTGAGTGTGTCCTCCTGGTGGCAAATAGAACAGGCTGAGTGTTGAATGTATCCCCACTTGCATTTATCTATGTTAGTGATTATGCCTCCAGTCAATGAATCATAGCAATTTCTTTTCATCACCATGAAATCCTGCAAGAATCTTTCGCAAGGTGGTGAAGTCAGCTCGAGTGATCACATTGGCTGGAACTCTATCAGAGAGTTCAGCACGTGTGAATGTCTGAAAGTGATCAAACATGAATTGTTGAACGTCTTGAAATGACTGGTGAATCAAGACATCTGCTTTCCTTGATGTCGCAGGTTTATTCTTGATCAAGGGTCATATCCCATTGTTTTCACTATAGTTTTGTTGGTCATTATCCCCCACTAGTGGTTGGTTAACTGCTTGACCCAGCTCGCCAAATATAGCTGGTATATCCCTTATATCCCCTACTATTGTTAGTTGTTATACCCTATTATTAACCATTAACCATTGGTTGGTTGTTTAATATTGACCCATAGCAATATAGTTGGTATATCCACCACTATGGTTGGTTATCATCCCCTATTATTAACCAGCTTAACCAGCTATTTAGCCATTGCTGTTGGTTACTATTGACCCAGCTCGCCACTTCCGAGAACCCCCGCCCCGCTGGTCCCTTCGCTGAGTGGCAGCCGCCCACCAAGCAGTGATACTGTGGGAGATGAGCTCGCGTCGCCGGTCCTCGTGGGGACGTAGCCGGTTGCTGCGGGACGTAGTCTTGCTGGTCAAATGTACGTGGTTTCTCAAAGTAGGGGTACTATATATTATATAAAATATATTATATATATATATAAATCATATCTATATATACATATATTAAGCATTATTAAGCTAATATATTATATATAAACATATAGGGGTACCAAAATGGTTGTTTGATTACTAGAATCGATAATAATGGATGATTCTAGAAACCTATGTACCATATATATATATTAACCATTATTACCCGTATATGATATATATATATATAAACATATATATTAGCCATATATGGTGGTTTCTCAAGTCAGTTTGGGGTACCCCCCGGCCCCCAAATCATCCAATATTGGTCATTCATAGTAAAAGCCATCCATTTTTGTTGGGTCCCCTATTTTGAGAAACCACCAAATGAGATGATCTGATGGTACAAACTAGAGCTGACTGTAAGCAACTGCTGCCAAGTGCTGGTACACAATTTATCATTTCGCACTGGATTGCTCTTAAAACTCTACTCAACCGTCACCATGCAGCATAAAGCTCCGCTTCACAAAACACTCAAACTTCTGATATCACAAGCGTATGTGGAATCGACGTAGGATACCTCTCCAACCTGCCCACTTGCAAGGTTTCGTTTTGCAGCTCTCCAAGCATTCCGCACTTTGGGGCAGCCATGTGCCACACTCAGCTCGTGGTGGCAGAGCAGAGCCTGTTGAAATCCAAAACCAATCTAGATGATATTTACATTCTATCACCAACCAAAAGAGATGCAGTCTCAAATTTACGATCTGCGGGTGCTTGCATCACTAATTCCCATGAACCATGCACTATAAAGCACAATGGCAGACTTGGGAGCCCCATCCCCAACGAGATGATTATAGCAGATGGCAGCCCTGCGTCCAGGATAGTCAATTTGGTGCGCAGGCCACCAGCGAAAGTAAAAATGTGGCAAAACCATTGAGATGTACCAATGCTTCTGGGATTGTTGCAGTGTAAGTATATGCGGGGAATTCATTGGTTCGCTGAATTTACCGTCGCACTGTTTGGCAATTTGTGCAGTTTGCTCCCGCTGCAACTGCGGTGACCGTTGCAAGGTTTGCTCAGATTCACCCGAGCTGAGACTGGTGCCTCCACAAACGTGTTGCGGAATTCCCAAGGCAGAACAAGTTGAAATACCGTGCATCTAATTGAGGGTGTTTGGAAATATTCAAACTACTCCAAAATGCACAATTGAAACTCCAACAATGGACAAATAAAGCCAAGAAACGTTGAGACAACGAAACACTTCACTCGCCAAGACCGAGATATCGTGATCTCTGGCGCATGGCTGAAGTAGGAAAGGCGTCGTCTACAGGTTGCTTGATTTAGCTCCCCCAAGTTGGCGAGCCATCCTAGATGGTCACTATGGGAGCAACCACTGTGAGGCGCATCAGAGACTTGGAAAGCCAGGCGATACTAACTACAAATAACTAAAGGACATCCCCAAGAAAGCATGAGGTCCAAAAGCTCCTCCAACCGCCTGGATTGGTTCAACTAGTCCGGCGCATTCGCAGCAGAAGTCCCGGCAGCTGGCAGCTGAGGTCCAGTCCCCAAGCTGTCGGCCATGCAAGGTCGAAAAGAACGACCTAAAGAAATGTATTGAAAATAGATTTGCAGATAGATTACTGGTTGGTGGTCCTTTGAAAAATATGAGTTAACCAACCAGTTGCTAATGATTATTAGTGCAACTAAAAAATCTTTGAAACCACCAACCAGATTAATTAATCTCTTTCCCCTACTACTAAACCTCGTTTTTTAATTTCGAGGGGTTCGGTCAAAGGGGGAAGAGACGGCTAGTCTGTCAGCCACGCATGTCTCACAGAACCTGTCGAGCCACTACAGACTGTGAAGGCATGCTGCCTTCAAACGCTGGTCCTTTCAAGGATCCAACCTTCCTGCCATCAAGGTGACAAAGTCGGTACTATAAATCAATTACTTCCAACTGCTCCCATCATGCCATTAGCAAAATCATAGCTTTCAAGTTTAAGAACACCTTTCAAGGGTGTAATTCACCTTCGTATTTGGCAGGACATGGAACCTGAACCATGTTTCAAAACAGAAGAACTGTCCTCTGGGAGACTAATCCGAAAAGTCAACGAAGAATGCTTCGCTTGGTGGTTTCTCAAGTCACAGGGGTACCCCTAAATCATCCTATATCAACCATTTATAGTACCCAGCCATACCTCGGGGGTACCCCTATGGCTTGGGAAACCCCACATAACATCATGAATCAATCTCGCCATAAACCTCGCAATTCTTCACCATCACTGGAACCAACCCCCTGGTGCCATGACCTGTACAAAGTGGCCAAACATTCCAAGAGTTTCCACTTTTCAGACTCTCCACAAGCATATCATGGTACCGGGCAAATTCGAGCACGCAAAGGACCTCAGCAAGTCTATTTGGGGTTATCCAACTGCTTGATTTTTTGCCCTTCAACAGCGAAACCAGCAACTTGGCGGGTACAAAATATGGTACGCATTGTTTCTATAGACACCCCAAGTTGAAATCCGCGGTGCACGCTTTGCTCCAGAAAAAATCCATAGAAACAATTGTCAATCCATGGAAAATCCCTGGTACCTCATGTGCCGCTTACAACTCGGACAGATCAGGGACACCTCTCTGAGTTCAAACCAAACCCCGAGTCCAGCCATATTGCACAGCGGCCAAGCATGTGGGTGTTTCGCCAACAGTGCCTTCTCTGACAAACATCGTAGCAACAGCTGGGACACCACATATAAAACCTGAAAAGGGCAGAGCATATGATGACCGCGGTCTCCGTATTTTCTCAATAAAATCTTAGGAGCGCAGCATGAATTCTTGCTTCATGGCGCAGGGTATCTATAGATTTTCCCATGTGCTCATCATTCAAATGTTCGTGGCCAAACGTTGGGAGCTGAGTTGCGATTAGTTGCCAAGATTTGATGGACGCATTTCCAGTTTCTTGCATGATGAATGCACACATACATGCACCACCCTCACACCCCTGTAACAACTTTGGCTCTTGGAGCACGATTGATTGCTAGCTTTTCAAAACTTCAATTAGAAAGACCCACATTGAAATGAGCTTGTCGGTAGAAAGTGGATCCATTGATCCAATTGATCCAACACAAAGGCACACAATTTTACGGACACTCCACCATGTCCTCGAGCAGTTTTCCAAGAGCATTTGTGCTACTGGTTACTCGGGGTTATGTTTTCCCACAAGGGATCGTGACAAAACAAATGTATATACGATAAACGAATATATATATGTATAACATTGTTGATATACTTTTTTCAATATACGCTGTGCATATGGCGATACACCGTGTCATATGATGATTTATGACGAATATTTCCTAGATCCTAGATCAACTGTCATCATTATCAAACGTGTACATCCGAGCGGCCAAGCATTGTTAACAGTTGAGTTTGCTAATTATCACACATGAGTTGGGGCTTTTGGTCACTGCTCTCTTGACATGGAAGCTTAGAATGCTTCGCATGGCCCAAAGGCCATCCCTTGACTGCGATCTACAGCACTTGGTGCCCGACCCCCGGCGCCGCATTGTATCTTTGTTGAATTGTATAGTCTCCCCTCGTTTTGGGACATGCCTTATTTTTCGAGGATCCTGTTTGACGATTGAGGATTTTACTACACAGCTTGCTAGCTCCAACAAGATGGCAAACATCTTCATATCTGGTTGCTGGTTTCAACCTTGAAAAATATGGGTCAACCAACCATTTGTTAGTGATTCCTAGTGAAAAAAGCAAACCAACAACTAGCGGTTGCAAACCACTAAAAACCACTATCAAAAACACATCGTTATAAAACATGGATTCTAACGGATCATCAGTGGCTACCAATAATCTTTTTTTACCAATAATCTTTTATCATGAGTATAGTTCAATTAGCAGTAAGAATCAGTGAAAACCATTCATCTTACTGATTCTTATCGATCATCCGCCACGGATACTGGAAGGCCGGGAGCCGGTGTTAAATCGGATGAGCGTTGGTTGAGGACGGGGGGACACAAGGCCTCAAGTGTCGTCGCCCAAGAAACAGCAGCCATTGCGTCTCACAGCTGGAAACTTCTACCAAGGGGTCCTGGGAGTCAACTGGTAGTAGTGCTGGTAATAGTATGTAGTAGTAGTAGTAGTAGTAGTAGTAGTAGTAGTAGTAGTAGTAGTAGTAGTAGTAGTAGTAGTAGTAGTAGTAGTAGTAGTAGTAGTAGTAGTAAGAATGATCATATTCCGGTCTTATATTTGGATAAATGTAATATAGACGTATCATTGAATAGTCTAAGAAACTAAGCAGTTCAGAACCCGTTGTTCGGGTGATTCAGTGATTAGTTTTGACAATCATTGAAGGGATGAGTTGTGATGGTCTAGGTTGGTAAGAGTTCTTCAAGGTGTGCTTTGGTTGAAATGAGTTGCATTGAATGATTGGAAAACGATAAAGGAACGACCCATTCTACGAGGGAACCATGCAATTTGCTGGAAAGGTATGAAGGCACCATCATACTGATGAGACGAAGCATGGGATTAATATAACGTACAAATTGAATTGGTGTGGAACAAATGGAAAACATATGATCAAAAATACCAATGCGCAAAGATCCTGCTGGCACAAGAGCAGCTGAGCGGGATGGTAAACACGGTGAAATCAGGAAGTAGTCCACAATGTGGCTCTGAGGCGGTGTTTACTAAGAGGCGGGTTGCTGATTGGGACAGGCTTGCTCACCTGATTATTTTTTTGGCCCAAAATCAGGTGAGGTTGGCGGGCACCACTAATAGTGGGATCATTAATCACATTCTACACTTAGATGAACATTAGAAACCATGTCAAAACTTGAAAAGTGAAGTACACTATGCTGGCCATCATGTCATACCCCGCCAGTCCTGTTCCAGATTTGCAAAGAATTCCTCGAAGCCACACGGAGGTGGACAGCACTGCAGCTTGTTCCAGGGATGACAATGCTTGAAATGCTGGTCAAACGCATTCAGAATCTCCCACTTCTGAGCTCGGACGGCGTATTCATATGCCTTCCATCCCCAGCAATCCTTGAGACTTGGATCTGCTCCGAACATCAAGAGCTTCGCTGTGATGTAAGCGTCACCTTGCTTCACTGCTAGATGCAGTGGGTAGGTTTTGGTAAACCAGCCACGCTTACTGTTCAGCTGACCTGGTCTAAACCCGTTCTTCTCCAAAAAGCTCGCCACGAGCAAATGTGCTTGATGAAGCTCCTCCACGATGGCGCGGGAGATTCAAACATCCGATGCTACCCGATGGGTTCTAGGGCAGAAAACAAGGCAACGTATGATCATCAATCATCGAAGACTATGCATATATTGGCTGTGATTGAAGATGAAAGACCCAACCTATCCGAACATTGGCGGGCCAAATTCTATTTGATGTCAACCTTCGAGTCTCCGAAACCACCCAGGCCTTGTAGTACTTCCTCAGCACTTTGTCGGTTCTGCTCGAATGTTGCTGACGTTGCTCCATGCTACCCGAACCTTAAAAGCTCTCAGACGGTCTGCGCTCACTAGAACCAAGTTGTATCTATCTGAGAAGCTATCGCTGAAGACAGCTGCAAACAAAGCGAAGGCATCGGCTCGTAGTCACTGGATGAAAAAATCAAACGACCCACCAAACCCATGCGAGTTCAGAATGAATTCCAGTAGATCAATGGGAGAGTTTGGACTGGATGCGAACGTTATAGGCAATTTGATGCGAAAGTGATACGCTGCTCTGCCGCTGCTATGCCCTTCCAGTTCCCAGCAAAGAATTCCTACCCCGCGCGCAAAGAACAGCACACATCTGGGTGCGCTGCAGGCAGCTGCAGGCGGCGCTCCTGTGTCCACAACATGACGCTGACTTCTTGCAAGTAAGCGAGGTGCCGAGCGGAGGAGCGACGACCTGACAAGGCAGGACCTGCCACTAAGCATTGGTGGAGACAGTCCTCGAGTTTTGGGTCATTCATTTAGCCTCTGGTGAACTAACATGGCAATGGAAAATCACAATATTCTAAAATAGAGAAACCCTGGGAAACCATTAATGATAGAAGGATTTTCCATTGCCATGTTAGTTTACCGGAGTGTAGCACCTTTCCAAGCCATTGCTGACTCACACATTTAGCTGACGATTGATTCTGCAGTTTTACAAGCCCTTTGGTCAAGACTGCAACTGAAACCAATCATGCTACTTGAATCACCAACAAGACTTATTCACAACACATTAACAAAAATCATGGACAGTAGCAGTCAATAATGGTAGCTATCATCAATAGTATATCCACCAACTAGTAGTTTTTAATTAACCATTGTTGTTGGTTATGATGTTATCATGATCCCTAAGTACCAACTGCTATAAATACCCTTCCCAAAAATGTTTTTTGCCACCAGCCATCAGCCAGAGTTTATGAATCATTACCCATTACTGTTGCTTATTATCCCCTATGATCAACCATCCTTAACCAACCAGCCAAGACTACATCCATGAGAACGAATCCGGCTACGCAATCGGTGGGCAAGCTGCTCTTCGACTTCGGCAGCACTCCGACGTGAGAAATTTCCACAAGCTCTCATGAACGTTTGGTCGCGCTTGGCGCACAACATGGAATTAGTCATTAACTATGATCATGATTGATAATAGAAACCATTTATCACAATAATAGTGATAAATCCAACCAACCAACCGACCAACCAACCAACCAAGCAACCAACCAACCAACCAAGCAACCAAGCAACCAAGCAACCAACCAACCAACCAACCAACCAACCAACCAACCAACCAACCAACCACTATTGTGACTAGTGGGATTGCTATTGGGCGCTATTATCATTGACTAAAATTTATCACTCATAACATGGGTCGAGCACCAATCCATATTAGCGAATATCAACCAATTAAAGTTAGTTGTATAACCGAGTAGCCGACCGTCATGAACCATCAATTAAGCATAACTATATATATATATATATGTATATATATATATATATAAACATGTTTAAGTGTCAAAAACCAACAATGAACAGTAATTAACCATCAAATAAGCAGCAACGAACAACAATGCCTGGATTGTGGCTTTCCATATTGGCACTCTTGTTTCACAATACAACACTGGCACCTACGTTATTGGAGATGCTGCATTTTCTGGATGCAGTAGTGCAGGCTCATCACACTCTCAAAGTAAAGAGTGAAAAACAACCAAAGCATTGGCAAATGGAGGATGTAGTATACAGTATACAACAAAAATAAGAGGATGTACAAGCGTTTCTTAATACAACAATAAGAGGATGTACTCAACCAAAAATAAATGGATTTACCGTATAACAAATGGATCATAGTCAGAGCCTTGTCAACCAATGCACCTCTTCAACTTGGGAACATTTAAAATACAAGGGGCCAGGGATTACTAATATCAGAGGGATGCGAACAGGACAAAACCATCTGAATCTGAGATGGAAAATATCATGTACTGTATTCTTAATGCGTGGATGCATTGTAAAAACAATGCCGTGAACCTTGCGACAATCCAAAAATGATTGCGGGAGAGTCAGTCAGTGAGGAACTCGTCACTGAAATCAGGTGCGACCAACGCATCTTGCTGCCATCCGTCAGGACATTCATTGGTCCCACCCAGTCCCATCCCCTCTTGTCGTGTATCAATTAGTCGATTACCATCATTTCACCGACCATTTTTCGACCATGATAGCCATTAGTATTGATGAACATCAACCATAATAATGATCATTGATCACTATTAGAGCCATTAGCCAACCATTATAGCCATTAACCAACCATTTAACAACCATTAAAGCCATTAACCACCCATGATTCTGTGGTTCCCGGTGTTCCTTCACCACGACTGAAGGGCTCAGCGGATGTCTGCCTTGAGCAACTCGCCACCAGTTGAGCAACAGGAGCTGCTGCAGCTGCAGCCCCTGCGGGTGCACCAAGCTGTAAGATCATCATGTCCCCACCACGGTGGTTTATTGGGTAGAAAGTGGTAGATAGTGGTAGATAGTGGTAGATTATAAGGTTGAGAATATTGATTTGGTTGATCAACGAGTAGTTGGTTGGTTAAGCAGCTGTTTAACCAGCTCACTGGATAGTTATCTAATAGTTGAAAATTGCCAAGAGCAGTTTATAATGCGGAATTAAAGATGGTTAATAGTGATAAATCATGGTGGATAGTCTTGGTGATCGATACGAATCATCATTGACCATCGTTTAACCATCACCACATCAGAGATTTCCAACCACCTTCCACAAAAAGAGGTAGATTCAACATCAAGCAATGGCGAATCAGCAAAGCGGCTGTTTTATGCATACAATCTAGTTGCCTGATAGATGCAAACCAAGAAGATTCCATGTCTTGGTTTACCAAAATATAACTATAAAAAAAACATAAAACAACATATGTGATACGATACGATGATATGGGTCGACGCAGTCGGTACAGTACCATCCGCAACGCACGGGCTTTGACTAAGCAAAAAAAAGTCATGAAATCGACCCGTGTGTTTGCGCAACTCAGCCAACACATGAGTTCCCACATGTAGATTCAGGCAGCTGGTCGACCGTGTCCGCGTATCTGTCTGTCTACGTTTGAGGTATCCAGCTATATTTGTGGGTCTATCTTCACACATAGCTACCCCTCTGCTTGAGTATCAAACTTTCAACACATCTGTCTATATCTATCTATCATCTATGTCTATCTAGCAGACTATCTGTCTACCTATCTAGCTTGCCAACTCTCTGTATACCTATCCATCTACCTAGCCACTTAGCCATCTACCTGTCTACTTATCCATCGAAGTAACTCTCAAAGTGTCTAACTGTCTTTCCATCTAGTTGTGAAACGTGATTGAAAGTAAAAAGTAAAGTATATCTAGCGGAAAACACATTCTAGATATTTAATTCTATCACTTTCTAGCCTCTCACCATCTAAACATCTAGCCGTCGAACCATCTGGTCATCTAACAAATTATGTAGCTGTCAATCTATCTTTCTATCTATCCATCTATCTTTCGCGACAAACTTTTGCACTCGCCGCGATACCGAGCCTACCTTTCGAACATCCCAGAGCACGAAAGTACGCACAATTACCTCATTTGACGCGATTCCTATCTGTGGTACACGAATGTCTCATCTTGATATCTCTTCTCTGACATTTCTCCTTTGGGACTACCTGCTGTAACTTTCCAAAGGGTCGGACCTTTAACTTCCAAACTGCCTTCGCTTAATGTCGGGATTCACCCATACTCCCATATCTCCAATAAAGGTTGTGACTGGTTGAGCCCAACGAGGAAATGATGTTACACCCAACTATGCAACACGTTGCTCTTCGCCACCCCAGCCCCACAAGGACCAAAGGACCGGGCAGCGACGGCCTGTGCTTCATGATCTGAAGATCTGGCCAGAACCCTGCTGAAACAGGATCTGCGCCTGTCCCATCGCCCTGTCACATTGGCTTCCATGGTGTTCCCTTCATCAGCAAACAAATGTAGTGGCCCTGGTATCAGAAACCACCAGCTGGAATGTGGCCAACAATACAGGCCTAGCGAGGCACTGAAAGTTGTGGGAAAGGGCCATGACATCACTGAGGATTACATTTTTAATTGCTTCTTCCTGTAAACTAACTATGACTGGCTTATGCTTAGATGGGTTTGGAGATACTTAAAATCATAGACAAACCAACATGACAAATGTAAGCCAGCAGTTGCCAAAAACAAGCCATAGACATCCATAGACTATCAGTCATCAATGGCCATTTCCATGATTTAGACATTGAATGCTTAATGCGCTTAATGAAGGTTAGTTATTCATGAGGAAGTATAATAAGCGCCGGAAGGCAACATGAACAAAGAATGGCACATCAAAACAAACTCTGATCTTGAAACGTAAACGAACCAATGAAAAAGAACACAATTTGAACTACAGTATAATTTCTTCAGGGAAACTGTGTCACGTAACGTCTTTCCAGATCAAGTTCTGTACCAGCAGCTCAGCAGCTCCCAAGATGTGGTACATTTGCAGCGAATGAATGCCCCAAGATTGCATGTGCTCTTCCGCCTGTTGGTGACGTATTGAGCTTTGTTCTGACCACCTGAATTTTGGTGAAAGAGCCTGATCATGTCATGCAACCTCCCTCTTTAAAGGGATACATGAATACCCCTGGCTCCTTAGCTCCCCCCACCAACCGCCAGCTACAAAATACACTTTGTATGCAACTTGCGCCGGAGTTTGAGTGCTGTGTTGATCCGTTTTCCAATTGATCTTCCAAGAGTTTCGCACTCAGGACGTACAACATAATACTGCTCCCAAGGCATGAATCCCGCCTCGTTTACAAACATTCCAAACATTGGGAAAACAGAAACTCACTTTCTTGTGTTGTTTTGATTTGTTTTGTATGGTTTCTGGTTTCCTGAAACAATTTCATATGAAACTTCACGAAGTCAAGCGGCAGCCAATTCGTCGAAATAGAGATCTCAAGACCTTAATCGTAAAGGGATGTAAAGGGAACCATCTAGCATTTGGGGTGAATTTTGGCGGATTTCTTGTGCAATGATCATAGAATTAGGAATAGTATGGAATAGTCACATGATCATCATCAATCTCGCATTCGGAATTTGTGGCAACAAGACTGACTGCCTTGATTGCCAATCCCATCACATTCCGCCATTGTAAATCCTGGCTCGGAAATGAATCACAGGTGTTCTTCATTGGTTCGTTTGTCGCCTGGTCCTCTTTCCAGTATACATGTGTTACATAGTTTCCCCAAACTTGTCCCAGGGAGACCACGAACTAACCCTAGATACTTTCCCGAAAACTTCTCCAGGGAACCCCCGAACTAACCCTATGTATTTCCCCAGGGCAACCCTAAACATCCCTAACCCCTACCCCTACCGTGCCGCCTCAGCGACCACTGATGCTGACGCAAGCGCTGCTGGTGTGCCGGACAGCGACCATAGACCTCGGCGTCCACGCCGTCGTTTCGATCGCCAAGCGATGACCGTCACTGGCCGTTGATAGAACAAATCAACATAGGGGTTAATAATGGTTATATATATGGCAATGGGTCAACATTAACCAACCAAAAATGGGGAATAATAGCCAACAAAACTATAGGGAAAACAATGGTTAATGATACCGGGTTCTTCAAAAACAACAGCCATCCGAGACAAACCGTCACCAAGACAATGGCAACCCCCCGCACCCCCATTTCAATGTTGATGAGCGCAGCTGCCCAAAGCCAGGACATAAATGGCTGTTTTTTTTTGAAGGCCGGCAGAAGCTCCAAAACTCCGTCAACATTGAAGAAGGGGGCCCGGGGGTTCGACAACTTCCACCGGTGGTTTTTTCAGGATGGCTGTTTTTTTTTAAGAACCCGGACTCAGGGGGGGATTTTTCATGACAAGGCTGAGTCGTCTTTTGCGTCATCGTTGCCGCGCATCTTAAACCAAAAACCATGTTAGCCTCTGAAGCACGATGGCGGACTCGTATCATTGCACGCCGATGCAACGATTGTGCCTGTATTGATAAAGCACGGCGCTCGCCACTCCGTCTGTGAATTCATGTCTCCGCTAGGTACTTGTCCCACCAAGCATTAATTCAGCAGCCGCAGGTCAAACATGACGCAGGAGGAGAGCCTATGTAGCAAAATGGAATGGCAGCATAGAGCGACAGAAAGGCAATGTAACAAAACCCTAGCAGTTGCGTGACATGCACATGCAACATACATGCAACACACATGCAACACACATGCAACACGACACGCAACACGAGCACTTTTATTGCAATTTCACAGGCAAAGTGTACAGGTACAATCGTTGTATCGGCGTGCAATGATACGAGTCCGCCATCGTGCTTCAGAGGCTAACATGGTTTTTGGTTTAAGATGCGCGGCAACGATGACGCAAAAGACGACTCAGCCTTGTCATGAAAAATCCCCCCCTGAGTCCGGGTTCTTAAAAAAAAACAGCCATCCTGAAAAAACCACCGGTGGAAGTTGTCGAACCCCCGGGCCCCCTTCTTCAATGTTGACGGAGTTTTGGAGCTTCTGCCGGCCTTCAAAAAAAAACAGCCATTTATGTCCTGGCTTTGGGCAGCTGCGCTGGGGTTCGACAACTTCCACCGGTGGTTTTTTCAGGATGGCTGTTTTTTTTGAAGAACCCGGATATATATAGGGGAACCAGGGGTACAGGATTTTGACCCACTGCCATATGGTTATATATGGTAAAAATATGGTAAAATGGTTGATAATGATCATTACCTGCTGGTTGGTGGTTTCAACCCCTATGAAAAATATTAGTCAACCAACCATTTGTTAATGATTACTAGGAACATAAAACATGTTTCAAACCACCAACCAGTAATGGATTTGTTCTGTCAACCATTAAGCTATCTAATGATCTTTAGTCACGGTGACCATTAATGGACAAATCTCTACCGCACACAGAAACTAATGAAACAAACACCAAAGTCCATTAAACTATGAGAGATCTACGGTGGAAATACATGGATCATTTGATTTAGCATGATAGCTAATTTAAACAAACAATATAAACAAACAGTAGTAATCATGGAAAACATGATTCAGTAATGTTAACCATGAATATCCAAAATCATTGATGGCCATCATTAGCCACGACCAATCTCAAAATAATCATGATGTTCAATGGCGAACCGGCGAATCATTCCCACCATACCACCCATTTGATCCAACTTGTTTGCATGATTCAATTGCGGAGCATGCAGTCATCTTGATCATAAAACAAGCAAGCTTGATCAGCCAAAGCAAACCCGCACCACTGCAGCCATCTCAACTCGCTGTTTCTGAGCTGACGAACAGGCAAACAACATATCCAATGTTCAGAAGGCGTGGGCTACGTATGGGGGCTTCTCATAATACGGGTGTCCAAAAAATGGCTGGTTGTTTACTACGAATAGTTAATATTGGATCCCTATTTTGAGAAACCACCATATGTGATGTGGGTTCTCAAATTTGAGTATCGAATTGGCAGAATTGGTCCTCTTGAATCACTGGTTGGTGGTTTCAACCCCTATGAAAAATATGCGTCAACCTATCATGTGTCAACCTAACATGTTTAAAACCACCAACCAGAGTAGGATGGATATGGAGAACATCTGGCTGGGTCAAAACCCTGCACCCCTGGTTCCCCCTTTGATGAACCATTGTTTTCCCTATTGTTGTTGGTTATTATATATTCCCCAATTATTGTTGGTTATACAATGCTGATCCATATATAGCCATCTTGGAAACACACTGAAGTGGAACGGAGGAGCTGCTTATCTGATCAATTTGGTGTCCCGATCTTCAGGGGGTAAAGAAGTTGCGCCCAGCTTTACCATCTGTCACATGGTAGTTTCTCAAAACAGGGAACCCAAACAATGGTTGGTTTGCTATAAATGGTTTCTATTGGATAGCTGGGGGTCCCGTATTTTGACAAACCATCATTCAAAGCCACCCCTTGTCACCAACATCACCGCTCCGGTGCCCCCACATCTCGCCAGCCGCTGTAACAGGCTCGGAGGATGGCTACATCCTGAGCCGAGCTGGTCAGTGCCACCATGGCCATATCCATGAGCTATATATGCCACCAGGTTTGCATTGGTGTCCCATGTCCAAAAACACCAGCCACCTGGTGGTCGAGTTCAAAAACAGAAACCAAATAGGCACCAAAGTCTCCACAACAACCACCACTTTCAGGAAACAACAACCGTTGGTGATCATTGATGGTTGGATCAACCCCTGTTTAACAACCTGGGTTTCCTCTAGTAATGGTTATCAACAGGATCCATTAACTATCAGCAATTCTCATTAACGATTCTCCCTTGTCAATGGCTATCAACAATGACAAGTGAACCCATTAACCTCAGAAATGCTTGCTATGCACCTTAGTGAATGGAATTATTTTCCCGACAACAAAGGTTATGCATAGTTCATATCTATTATATAACCTTGGATCCACCCGCGTTTGAACCATAACCTATGAATGGATATGAACAAAGCCAATATCCTTTGTTGACGCTTATTCCCTTAGTGAATTGAGTTACTATCCCCTATCAAAAGCTATCAATGGTTATCAACAGGGTCCATTAATTACCCGCAATTCTCATCAATGATTCTCTATTCATGTTTGAAACAATCACCTCTGAATGGTCATCAACATAGCAAGTATCCTTAGTTGATGCTTATCCCCTTAGTTATTGGAGTTACTCCCTAAGTCAACCTACTAATCATAATGCTAACCAACAATGGTTTGACACCCTTAGTTACTGGAGTTAGGTTATTATCCTCCGTATGAGTCAATAGACATATTTCTCCGTATTTAAATCCTATGAATGGGGCTCTTCCACCAGCATTTATGGCTATCACTAATGGCTATCAACCTTAGTTCACTGAGTAGTGGTTTCCAACAACCATAGGTTATCAACCTTCGTTAACTTAATTATCACACCTTAACTATCATTTATGGCTAGCATTTATGGCTATCACTAGTGGTTATCAACGTACCAATGGTTATCACCTAATTGCTATCACCTAATGGTTAGTAATGCTTATCACTAGTGGTTATCACCTAACGGTTTCCAACAACCATTGGAGGCTTTCTCATCCACTTGAGTGCTTCTCAAGTCATAGGGGTACCCCCAAAGCATCCTTTATCAACCATTTACAGCATTGAAACAACCATTTTACAGGATTCTCTATTTTGAGAAACCCCTATCATTCACCATTGTTTTCCCTATTATGGTTGGTTATTATCTGCCATTAGTTGGTTGGTTTACATCGACCCATAGCCATTTCTGAAGTCCCATATCCAACACCCTGGGCTCATCGGCTCGGTCCCCGGACGCACCGCTCCAGCATGAGCTGCGCCAATTGCCGTGACTCGCGCAGCTGCTGAAACCAGCTCTGCCAATGGCTGAAGACCTGAGCCAACGGCAGGGAGGTTGGAATTGTCATCCTGAGCAAGGGGCATGAATGATCATAGGTTGGGCATAGGTTGTTTTTTTCATTTTTATTGGTTTATGTTTTAGTGGAAGAACCATTGATCTTGATTATTCAGCAGCTGAATCAACCAAAAAACAATTCAGCAGCAATGAATAATCATTTTATCAACCTGATCAGTGGTTATTCCACTAAAACATAGGGATTATTCATTTCTATTGGTTTATGTTTTTGTGGAATAACCATTGATCTTGATTATTCATCAGCTGAACACTAATAGAATGAGTTCATGTTTAATCAATGGTTTTTAATGGTTAATTAATCAATGGTTAAATGTGTTTTAAATGGTTACTAATGGTTATTATAAAATGCTTATCAATCATGATTAACAAAATGGAAATTTCATGTTTGATCAATGGTTTTTAATGCTTATCAATGGTTAGGAATGATTAATCCAGACTAATATAATGTTTTTTGAGTGGTTAATCAATCATTAATAATCACTAGTCGTGGTTGATTAGATGATGATGGTGACTAATAATGGTTGATAATGCTTATAATACTGGTCGGAATTGAATGGAATTGAACAATAGTTGATGAAGATTAATCTAATGGTTTCACTCAATGGTTAATAATGGCTTAATCAATACTGGCTAATCTGAGGGTTTCATACTGGTTAATCGAGAAAAATGGTTTAATCATGATTCTGATGGTGAATCTAATGGTTCACAACCAGAAATAGGTAAATCAACAATAAAAAGTCTTCATGGCTTATTACTTCATACTATAGACTATAGTTAGTCAACAATAAATCGTCAATAGTTGATTTATGGCAAATGGTTGATATAGCTGGAAATGATAACCAGCAAGAACAGGGAGTATGCCAACATGTATGGGTATGAGACAATATCTCCAAGAAGGGGTAGCAGTTCACATCCCAACAGTTCAACTAGCTCGGTGATTTGTTGGGCACGTTCACTACAGGTACAGGGTATTGACCCACACACATATGGTAGCTTCTCAAGTCATAGGGGTACCCCCAAGTCATCCAATAGCAACCATTTTTTTGTAATAAACTTAACATCTTGGGGGTTCCCCATGGCTTTAGAAACCACCATATTGGTTGATCTGAGATGACCCCGTTGATATGGAATCAATCACGGTTGCTTGGAGGTGAACAAAAAGGTCAGATAGATTGGACATGTTGGTCTTGGTAGGTTGTTGATATAGATTGGGCAAGCCTTTCGGATGGTATAGGTT
Organism: Symbiodinium kawagutii; assembly: GCA_009767595.1. Classification (NCBI taxonomy): domain Eukaryota; class Dinophyceae; order Suessiales; family Symbiodiniaceae; genus Symbiodinium; species Symbiodinium kawagutii. The sequence continues at coordinate 119,203 of VSDK01015796.1, forward strand.
ACATCATAGCAAAGACATAGACACAAAATCCACACAAAATGCTTTGAACACTGTGGTATGGTCCAGTTGAAAGACATGAGGGTCCCAGGTAAATGACCAAGGAAGTGCGTATAGACGCGTACGACAACATGAATAGAATATCAAAGGTGTCTTGGGCCATGCGGAGAGTCACATAAAGAGCCTATGCGCGGTGTACACAAAATTGAGAGACACAGGCGTATTACCATGGGCAAGAGCATGGCTATAGACATCGCGGAAAGGAAGGAAATCTAAGACTATATTAACGTCCTGAATTTTCAAACATTTTAATTGCAAACTAAGACCATCCAACAATTGATACACATTGCAAATTACGTGGTAAATCACTACACGCAATTTGAAACATGCCGAAAACATTAGTTTTTACATCAGAAATAATACGAGCACAGTCTAGTGATATCAAGGCAACACAAAAGCCTCACATGTACATGTATCTCATTAGCAACTATCGGGATATCTTTTGTGCAAACAAATCTGTACTGCTAGGACGCGGAGGTGAAGGACTATACAATGTACAAGGATCTTCTATGATTGAATGCCTATACGTGCACAAAGCTGTGTATTTGACAAACACATACAAAATATATCTATTTGCTCAAGAGCTAAAACAGCACTGCTGATCATAGTGGATACGTACAATCAAATAATAAACAAACCGGAGTGTATATGAGCGACAAGAATGCAGACGAAAGATCACATAAGCAACTTATTTGGAGATTCCCGTAGAGCATTAGCAGCTTGAGCACACCATCTTCTGCAGAAAGCTTCTCAGCCCAGGGTTGCAGCAAGAAACATCGGATGTTCTATAGGTTGTAACGACCATGTCTGGACTGCCCCTACCCGACATGTTCACAGTATGTGAAAGACAATGCACTGACGACTGGGCTATTGGAACACAAAACCAGGTTTCAAAAGATTTTTGGAAGTACAGTCAGCCTGTATGTCTAAAAGGCATCTTCGGGGGGCGCACCTTGCTTTTAAACACGTATTTAGACATAACATGTTGATGTTTGCGTTCCAATTTGTTGTGTCTTTTTCGTAGCCTCTGCCAAAGTTGATCTGGCCCAAGTCACGACTCTCAATGGTCATCTTCCAAGCATTTGGGGTCAAGGCTTTCTCACTGGGTGGTCCGCACAGCTTGTACAGTCAGGTGTTGGAGTCGCACAGGAGCCTTAGCAATCAAAGGTGCTGGCACTCGGGAACTTAATGCCTTATCAGGGTATCAAACCAAACAATATCTTGGCTCAAATAGGAACATATCAATGACTTTGACGGTAAAAGCAATACCAGCAGGCAGCAAGCTTGGGATGGACATCACGTAAGATGTTGTAATAGACAGTAAAAAACAACGAGTTGAGCATCTGAACGGAGGTGGTATTTGGGGCTTTCAGCTTTTTGAGGGATGTTTTGACCCAAAACCACATCTCCTGTTGGGCAACAGGTCATCTCATTATCTCAGTCAAATCAACTGAGAAGACAATTTTGTCTGCCACTCCAAAAAATTACTGTAGCTTCACAGGTACTAGCAGCTAGCAGCCCATAAACCCACTAATGATCAAGGATTCAGAGGATTCTCCACCAAAATGATTTGCTTGGGTGGTCTTTGGGGCATCTTTGGTTTCTGCCATTCACCAGTTGGATGATCCAGATCGATGATGGGTCAATGATGATACTTTGATGGTGAGTGATGATTGATGAACGCTATCACATGGTCGATATTGATGGTTAGTGATGCTTAGTGATTGTTTTTGCTGGTTTCTGAATATTCCAGCTCAACCCAAAACACCTGTAAATAACCCCCTTGTTTGCCGGTGATTGGTGATTATCAACCAACCCAACTGGTCCAAAACTTGCTAGTCCAGATGAGGAAGAAAAAGTAAGCACAAACAACCATGTGTTTCAACAAAAACATAAACACACACACACATTTCCCGAATTAGAAACCATTATCCGGTTTAGCCTGAAGCAACACCAAAGCTGTGATCACTAGGGCCATTGCCAGCATCGCTTGTGCTCGTGCAGCCTGTCGAGCTTGGAGCGAGATGTGGCAGCATGAGCATGCTGCCTGGTTAATGGCAAATCTGTGCGAAAATGTGGTATAAACGATTCCAGTATTCCAGAATTTCGATAGTATTCACATATATAACTTGCTGAAATCATTTGTCGACCAGATTGACGCTGCTCAAATATGAATGGCTCAAACTAAAGACATCGGAAGTGCTGTGCCACCGAATATTTCCAAGTCTGTCAATATCTCATTCACAACATCGTGCGTCTCTGATCAATGCCCGCTCTATTACTGCATTCATTAAGCCTTGGGCAACGACCAAAACTGTATCTGAGTGTTGGTTCGTGATCTCGAGAATGTGAGTGCGAGCTGCCCAATAACATGACAAGCCAACATAACCTATGATATGTTAGCTTGCTTGTAGCTGTTGATGTATCAGTTTTCTTGATTGTTTTTGAGCTGTCGCCGTGGCTCAAGAAACTGTGTAATCGCTTCGTACTATTACTAACCCCCCCTAATACAAAAAACCACCTTGGGGGTGCACTTCTGTTTTTTTTGGTTCTGGCCAATTGTATTTTTAATTGTAGCAATTGAAAAGTAAAAGGGAAACCCCATTCCCCAAGCAACCATTCCCCCCCTATTATTAAAAACCTTTGGCTTAGGGGATGTTTAATATTAGGGTCCTAAACACCCAAGTGGTTTTTATCCTTAGGGTCCTAAATTTAATATTAGGGTCCCCTTCGTGCAGTTGGTTTTTGCAATTTTTGAATAGGTTTTAAAAAAGAATTTAATAAAGCAAGCATTAAACGCCAAAATGGTTTTTATCATTAGGGTCCTAGATTTAATATTAGGGTCCCCTTCGTGCAGCTGGTTTTTGCTATTTTTGAAAAGGTTTTAATAAAGAATTTAGTAAAGCACACATTAAACGCCAAAATGGTTTTTCCCGAGAGCGCCTGCGAAGGGTTCTTCGTAAAAAATCAGCCGTATATCAACATCAGTACATCATCACATCAGCAACATCAACATCTTCACATCATCACATCTGCAGATCTAGATCTTCACACCCTCACATCTGCAGATCTAGATCTTCACATCATCACATCTGCAGATCTAGATCTTCACACCCTCACATCTGCAGATCTGGATCTTCACACCCTCACATCTGCAGATCTAGATCTTCACACCCTCACATCTGCAGATCTAGATCTTCACATCATCACATCTGCAGATCTAGATCTTCACACCCTCACATCTGCAGATCTGGATCTTCACACCCTCACATCTGCGGATCTAGATCTTCGCACCCTCACATCTGCGTATCTAGATCTTCACACCCTCACATCTGCAGATCTAGATCTTCAAACTTTTATATCTGCAGATCTAGACCTTCACAACCTCATCACAACCTCACATCTGCAGATCTAGATCTTTCAACTTGCACATCTGCAGATCTAGATCTTCACAATTGACGTCTGCAGATCTAGATCTTCAAACGCTGACATCTGCAGATCTTTCTCTCTCTCGCTCTTCTTTCTTCTTCTCTCTAAGGCCGGGGCGG
>VSDK01015796.1:129140-157347 GCA_009767595.1 Symbiodinium kawagutii
AGAGCGGTACTTGTTGCCCACCTGCTCATCGCCAACAAACCTTTGATCATTACAAAGTACTTGCTTCATCAAAGTTCATGATAAAACATGATCAAACTTGGGTTCATTATCAAATATTGAGTAAAGAGCAATGATCAAAGTTTTGAAACAAAACAACATGATTTATGATCTTTCATGGGTCATCATGGATCCTTCGCAGCTCATCTGCACTTCACTGCCGCCGCTTTGTCTGATCAGTTGATGACTTAGAGTCCTTGATGTATATGGAGGTCGTGGTTGCGCCTTCACCCAATGCTACAACCCTTGCACTTGGGCTCTTGTTAGTTGAGAGTTGAACACATGGGCCCACTTCATAGCCATTTTCATCCCTCCCTTCAGCAAACCCAGAGTCCCCAAAGTCATCCCGGCCCGACTGCCCATTGCAACACCTCAAAGACTTTGAAGCATCGGACGATCAGTGGCCAGTCAAAAACAGTGGCCATGTTTGGATGCTCCAAAAAGCAACGACCCATGGCCGAGTGAATGGGCTGTGGGTCAAAACCCCGTACCCCTGGTTCCCCTATCATTAGCCATTGTTTCCCCTATTATTGCTGGTCATTCTCCCCCATTGGTTGGTTGATCAATATTGACCCATAGCCAATAGACAATCAAGTGCCTTGGCTAGACTCTCGATTTTCTGTGAATCGAGGGGATGCTTCACCCCCAGGAATCCAAAAACACCCCAGAGGAAAAATCACACATTCAATGGCGACATCCGATTGCTATGGAGTTCTTCAAGTTGTGACAAACCAAGGAAACATGGCCACATAGTTGTGTCAAACCAAGGAAACTCACAAATACATCCCTGATTCAATCAATTCTTGAAGCCCAACGAGTGATATGTGGTTTCTTTTGTAGTGCTTGTTCTCAAAGAATGTTGGTGAATGTCTAAAAATGTTCCTTTAACACACACGCACACACACACATATAATATATATAAAAGCAAAAAGAAAATATATTATCTTTGAAATATATTCATTCATAATATACATAGAGAGATACAATATTTACAATGCATAATTCATTTACTATATTTTACTATCATATAATTACTCTACAATCAGTACATTCGAACTTCTGTACTCTTCTGCCTCTGACGGATCGCCATATCAATATACTTGGTTCTTGTTTCTGTGATAATTAACATTCTCGGGGATACCCGCACTGAGATACAGTAGAAACAACCACATGTCAATGATTCCAGCTGCTGGGTACAAAGTGACAGAGGGCAAAAAGATCGGATAATGAGGCAAGGTTGGAAACCCTGATGACGCAAATAATGGCTGGCTCCAAATTTGAAACTATATCTGGCGATCAAATTATGACTGAAGCCGCAATTTCCATCGCAATCATTACTGTCTTTGCCTACTGTTTGTGTTTGGAGATTTGATGGTGGTTTCTGGGAAAAGCACATACCCAGGGATTAAGGCACAACGCCCGGCTTGTGAAAGTCTGCTGTCAGCCCAATCGCGCCTTGCGGGGCTCTCAAGCTGCGAAAAAAGGCCACTCTGGTGATGCCAAATCTCCTGCGTTCGAATGCGTTCGCTGGGATAGGCAAGACATGCCAAATGTGTCAAGATTTGAATTTCATGTGCATTGTATACACATGGTGAATCAATCTATATTATATATCATTGGTTTGTCACACAATGATACATTGTCAGGGTATACACAATGATGTTATTCTGAAAGAACAAAGACCCAATCACTAATCCAGGAATCAGAAAAAAGGCTATCTAAACCACACCCGGGAACTCATTGGAACTCATGTGAACTTTTCAAGTATGATTCTTTTTCCACTTTCAAACAATGAAACAAGAATATCCAGACCCAATTCACCATTTATGCTAATCAACCAATATAAATCACGACGTATGCTTACAAGTATGATCAGTGGCTATTGTACACAAAAAATGATGGATGACTCCTCATCAACTACGGCTATAACTTCTATGAACCATCAGCGGCATGTCAGCCAAACCTTCATAAATCATTTATGACTAGAGAGTCACCATCAAGCATCATTAAACATTATTATCAACAACTACCGTCCTTTGAATTCTGGTTAAGTCAAATTTTGATCATCATGAACCATCGGACCATCACTAGCCATCATCAACCATTATCGAGCCATTATTCAAAACTGTCACTTACAGATTAAGCCGTCATCAATCACCATGATGGAAGCATATGGAGGCCATTGTTCACCATCATAATTCACTGGTTGGAAAATCATTAGTCATCAAAAGCCATCGGCAACCATCGATAACCATCAAAAACCAGCATCATTCACTGGTTCTTTGGGCACTATTCACCAGCATCATTCACTGGTCAAGGCATCATCAACCACCATGAACCATCATTGACCACCATCAACCATCATCAACCATCATGACCAGCCAGTATCAGTTGGTAAATGATGAGTTGGTTCATTAACCATCATTAGCCATAATCAACTAACCATGATTGACCATCACTAACATCATAAGCCATCACTATCATCAACCATCATCAACCATCATCAACCATCATCATCCATCATCATTAACCATCACTAATTAACCATCAGGACCAGCTCAGCCATCATTCACCATCATTTCCAGCCAGTATCAACCATTCTGAGTCTCTGAGTATCTCCTGTGACCTCGCCTCAGTGATGCCATGGCAAGGTCCCAAGGGCGAGGGCGACAGGCGCCAGCCCTGCCACCGGAGCCACGAACAAGGCGCCATGGGGCCCCGAAGCCGGGGAAGGCACGGCAATGTCAGTGGTCAACCAATCATTTTATTAATCATTTCTAGGGAACCAAAACATGTTTTGATTATTACTAGGGATTACTACTAGGGAACCAATATTCTGAAAACTGGTTGATTATTACTAGGGAAAATAAACATGTTCAAAAAATGATTTCAAAACCAGCGCTGAAAACCAGTTGTTCAATTACCAGCCGTTTTATTAATCAAAACCACCAGCGTTAAAACCATCAGCCAGTGAATGATGGCGAATGATCGCTAACGATACCAATTTCAATGGCTGATGATGCTTGCTGATGAATACCCTCACCTGGAGAGCTGGCAGACCACTGGGTCACTGGCGAGTGACCATGTGCCAACTGACAGCCATGGAGTAAACAAACAACTGATAGTGCATGCATGCATGATACAAGACATGGTTATTGTGGTGGATAAAGCCTTAGAAACTAGCAGCCAGTATATAATTGTCACTAACATCCTGTTTCACAAGCCATAATCTGTCTATCATGAATCAACAATGTCCGACTGGGGATGTTGACACACACCAAAAACTAAGCAGTTTTTTGAACATCAATATACAAATGCACATGGCTGATTGTGCAATGAAGTGGTTCATTTCAACCAAAATAAACGGACCAGCACCAAAGCAGGACCCGAACCAGAAAGTAATTTTGACTTACAAGGGCTGGTTGAACAATGAATCCCATATCACAAAAACATCACGCTCCCCAACTCAACTTACTGTAATGTATGGGAGTTTCATCAGGTGTCCTGACTGTCCATCGCTCGTGGGATTTTTTCTAGAAACACCTGCACCTGTTGATCAAAGCCGCACCCTTCACCTGACAATACATACGGCCTGCTAAGTGACCCACCCAGGGTGGTTCGACCTACCCAGTCCAAACAGGGCTTAAAATGTATCCGCGTAAGGACATAATTTCATTGAACAACACATAGCAAAAATCCCATGTCCACATGGGCATACAATTCCCGCCAACACATACGTGGGTGCTTCTCAAAATAGAGATACCCCAAATCATCCTTGTTATAAACCATTTATAGTAATAAACCAATCCTTTTTTTGGGTCCCTCATCTTGAGAAACACCCACATGAGAAACATGTTGCAAGTTGCGCCAAGGTCACCCGGGAGCGCTGGGATTTTCACACCATGACTCTACCGGTTTCAGATCAGGTTTACCGCTGACTCTCCACGGAACTAATGAGGTGCCAAGCAAAACCCATCTCCGTTCAGCCAACGTGGTTGGCTTCGTAGTATCCAACTGGTACGCGACGTATCCAACAAGAGTCCTACGCATTGGAACAGCTTCCAAACCAATTGTCATCCATTCACTGCCTGGTTCACAGGGCCCCCCATCATTGCTCATCGCTCTGCTTGGATACCACATCCAGAGCAAAACAACGGCAGAAACAACCAGCATCACGACAATAACTGAGGTCAACCATAATCATGGACCGGCTATTGTATCAACATAGCCATGGTTCATCATGTACTTTCTATTGATCGTTGTATCAACATGATCATGGGCCAGTTGTTGTATCAACATAGCGATGGTTAATCATGTACCTGGTTGAAGCATGGCTATGTATCAACCAGCCGCGCCATCCAGTCCCGCAGGCCTCCGCGACGCCCAGGGCCTGATGTCCCAAGCATAAGCCCAGCAAGGGCGGCAGTTGAGCACGCAAGGCCATGTGTGCCAAGGCCATGGTCAATGGTGACATGTCCTGAGGCACCACAGCTGGGAGGAAACTTTTTCGAGCAAAAATTAATCTGTGGTGACCCAGATGGTTAATGGTTATTGATGGTTATTGATGGTTATTGATGGTTATTGATGGTTATTGATGGTTATTGATGGTTATTAATGATTGTCGCTGGTTTTGTCAATCTGTGTTTTGTTTGGTTCCTTCATTAAGGGTCAGCAATGATATTGCAACGGCTAATCGTGGTTGTTGAAGCTGAGTATCCATGTGGTGAAGCACGGGTAACAACTAGTAATAACATGTAATAACTAGGTGGAAATCAATGACATGTCCTTTCTGAAGACTCTCAGCTTGAGGAAACCATTCCCTTGAGCTGCTCACTGACATCCACATACATGCACATGGCTGTTTCGTGCCTGAAGTACACGCATGTGCGTGTGTGCCCACATATAGTGGTTTCTGGAAAGAGGGGACCCTAAAAATGGTTGGCTTCTTACTACAAATGATCGATGTAAAAGTAACGGATGATTTGAGGGACCCTAATTTGAGAAACACTCATATATACATCAAAGAAACTATAAACACGTATTCATCTGTAGACACATGTACATGTAGAAAAACATGTGTGAATACAATATCTTATGTATTATCTGTGTTAGGTTGTGTCAATGTCATCCAAAGGTACGTTCTGTAGTATGTATGTGTACATGTGTGCTGTTGGTGTAGTTTTTGAATGTATCCATGAATCCAGGTATCCATGCAACTGGATAGGTACGGTTGTCTAGATTATGTCCACATCTTAGTATCCAGTAGGTACGTAAGGTACGCGCGCATTTGTGAAAATTCCAACGCAGGCCCAAGCCCAGTTATCTCCCCGGCGGCAAGATTCACATGTCCATGTGAACCATGAGGTTAAATGGAAGATCCAACCAAGAACCATGACCAATACTGATGAACCAACCATGCTTAAAGGTAGACAATATCTCTGGGAACCAACCATGCTGCACCAAAAAAGGTTCTCGGCAATAGGAACCAACCATTATATAGTGGGATATTTGTACGAATCCCTAGTGCTCCAAATACCTTCTGAGAAGGGGTTTGGACCCAAAAAATCAGCCCAAGTAGAGCCTCGAAAGGTAATTGGAGCACTAGGGAACGAAAAAAAAACAATTATGGTCATTGTGGGCAAGGTATGTTGGTGATCTACCAATGACCGTAGGTGCCTGGCTGGGCCACCAGCTGTAAACCGTGTGTCTTTCTGAACATCGAGTCATGCTGGTCAACCATGACTAGTCAATGGACACAGTTGGCGATGGTTCCAAATGTTCAGGAACCATGGTTGATGTTGCAAATAGGAACAGTTGGTGTTCCAAACCATTAGGTTGGTTCAATGGAAACAGTTGGCTAATAGCAACACCCACCATGTTGGTGTTCCAAACTATTAGAAACCAATCATGGTTTCAATATCAAACCACTTCAGAGTTGCTGTGGCTAATAGCAGGCAACACCAAACAGCAAATCAACCAACAGCCAATCAGTTCCTGATTGTCATGGCCACCAACTGCTGGGAGGAAATCAATCACCAATCAACCACCAATCAACCACGAGCCAACCCTTAATCGACCATCAACCAACCAATCATCAACCATCAACCAACCATCAACCAACCATCAACCAACCATCAACCAACCATGAACCAACAATCCACCAACCACCAACCAACCACCAATCAACCCCAACCAATGGCATACCTACCTGCTGGGAGTCGCCATGGCCAAGCTTCTGGTCGGCCTGGGCCAGGTCCCAGTACCAAGTGGCTGGGCCGAAGACTCAGCACCTGGCTGAGCCACAGGGCCACAACACGGGGTGTTTTCAGCCCCAACACAATGGAAACAGGCAATCACTGTAGTAGTAATAGTAGTATAACGTATAGAAAATATAGCAATAGTGGTAGTAGTGGTAGTAGTGGTGGTAGTACGGGCAAATACCTCCGTTTGCCCGCGCCTCTGTCGTCAGCGTCTTGGAACGTCAACAAACATTGGTTTTTACAGGACAAAATGCACATGTGTGACATGAAGCGAATCTTGACGGCGCGCGCAGGTCCTTGACCTGTGTTTTGCTTGCATTCTGGAGACATACAACCCTAAAACCATAAACCCTAAAACCCTAAACCATAAACCCTAAAACGATAAACCGTAAAGCCAAAAACCTAAAAACCTTTCAGAAAAACGATAAAACCTTGAAACCATAAACCCTAAAACCCTAAAACCATAAGCCCTAAAACCCTTAAACTATAAACCATAAACTATTACGCGCAAACCCCCCCGTTCGCCCTGTGGGCGAACTAGTATGAAGTAGTAGAATGTATATAAAATATAGCAATAGTGGTAGTAGTGGTAGTAGTGGTGGTAGTAGTAGTAGCAGCAAAAACAATAGGAAAAGCAGCATGAGCAGAAGTAGTCAATGGTAAAGAAAAAACATTGCACAAGTATCTAAAATCGGTCCTTGAAACTTCCCCCCCACCTTCAGTAAAGCATTAGCAACTTCCACTGTTTGGCATTAGGCCATTTTTAACCTTGTCATACCTTTGGGAGGTCTGGTCTGCGGAACTCTTCGATAGATAGCCATGGGATTACACAATAGGCACCAGCATCCATACAGTCCAAGGACCTTTGACTTGAATCGAGATCCTACAGCTTAACCATCAACCATCAAAACATGTGCCCAGTTGATATTGGGTGGAATTGTCTAGACTCTTATTAGCTCTTCGGCGGATATTAGGGTGATTTATTTGGATCTTATTGGGTTATTGGGCGGGATGTTATTGGAATTTTGCCTGGGGAAACCCAGGCACGTCCAATCCATGGCTGGTCCAACCCGCAGCCCACCTCTTGCACACTGGGGCTGGAAGGCCCTCTGCCCTGCACCATCAGCACTTCCTTGGGCTTCCGGGAAGCATTGCCCCGCTGTTGGTTCATGGTGATAGAAACATGGTTCCTTATTGTTGAGATTGGTTAACTATCATCTGGCACATACTGGTTGATATTATAGTCAATATTAGCTCATAGTCGCAAAGAATAATGGTAGAAACCATAATGAATGGTTCGGTTGTAATATCTCTTCACCAGAAATTGTGCAGTGGCAGGAGCAGTTTCAATGGCAAGCGACCCACCATAGATAGTATGAATACCAAATGATAGACACGTTCTGGGTAACAATCCAACCCACGATGCCTTGAATTGAAAGGAACCAGAATCAACAAACAGAACATTTTTGTTTGGATCTCAATGGATACCAGCCTTTATGTCCATATCTGCTGGCCGTGTGGCGATTCATGCCAGCCGATTCTAGCCAAAATTACATGTTGGATATCGATGGATGTCACCTGTCCGAGTTTTGCTGTTGACAATCAGGTTTCTATGAATCAAACATCAAAATTTGGAGATGTCCAGCTGAATCTCCAAATCTGCTAGCCTCACTGCCCAATGCCGCCAGATTTCTGTTTCCAAAGGATTCGTTCCGCTGCCAAATGGACACAAGCCACACGCCCAGATCCCGAAGTGCTGTTGATCTGTTCAAATCACATGCATGTTGAATGACCGCAGAAACTGACCAATACCACCAACCTGTCAATTGGTGCTTAAACAACCTATACATATGTATGTACCTATTATATATATATATATATATATTTATATGCATAGAGTGAAATGCATAAATCAACTGCTGTCCCGGGAACCCGCAATTTTCAACTCTTTCCACCCTTGTTGAGCCTGTTGCTGGAAGAAATGAATCGTGACTTTGTTATTTTTGGTTCATTCTGCTGTTTGCAGGTCACTGTCGAATCGATCGCAGGTGCTTGGTCGGATTTTTTTCCACATCAACAGCATCTGGTTACTGTGGAATATATTCAAACTTTGTGCCGCATATGGATTGTTGGAATATCTTTGCTGAAAAGCCTCCGCGGGAATACCTACAAACATTTACTAACCGGCAAACAGCACACCACAAGAATGTTGATTCATCAAATCAACTATACAATGGGAGAGCCATCTCTCAATAGACCACGCCCAGTTTAACCACACATCTCTGATGATACTTCCAACATGTATATGAATAGCTTAATCAGATACCATAATCAACCATTGTTGTTGGTTACTATCCCTATGACTAGTAATTAATTGACAATTAACACAGCATAAAAAAGAAATGGACCATGATTCAATCGAACCAATCATCACATGTTAAAAACCATGATAAACAATCCTCACTATATGTTTAGGTTTCTGTTGCCTCTAACCATAAACCAACCTAATCCAACCATTACAAACCGTCCTAATCAAACCTCCAGGTTTCAGCCGCTGGAACTCAGCCTTGCCACGAAGCACCAAGTGACAGCTCCCAGCTTCGTCAGGGCGTTCGCCACGTTGAGGCTGAAGGAGTCCAAGTTGTCCACGAAGACCACTCCTCGGCAGGTGGCTGCGACGTGCGAGGACCGTCGCAGGGCTAGAGTCCGAAGGGAGGCTCCCAATCGTTAGCGATTGGTTGGTGAACATAACTAGGCTTAGGGCAACAGCTAGCAACAGCTAGTTGTGGAAGATATGACCGTCGTTTGATAGCTGACCATCAATGGATTCAGCTGGACGTCTGCCAACGGTTCTCAACCAGCCTTCTCAAATATTGGTTGGAACTAACAACTAGTTGTTCAATCGTCAGCTTTGGGGACTGTCTTTGGAGCAAATGTTATTGCACTCATCCAGAGCATCGGAAAAAAAACAAACAGACAAATAAAACATGCTTGAAACCAGCAACCAGAGAAGATTTACCACAAAGATTTGCCTACCAGTAGGACCCAGTACTGACATCTCAGCACTGGCCAATTGCCTGTACCTGGTGGCGCAACTATAGCACTTCTCCTCTTCATTTGAGGACTCGGTTTTGATCCTATTTTCATCATTGATTGGGGGTTCATTTGTGATAATCAACAACCAACAATCATATGCGATAATTACCAACAATAAGAGGGAATACAAACTAACAATTACAGGGGATATACCAACCATGTGGTGGTTTCTCAAGCAATAGGGGTACCCCACAATTTGGGTTGATTTATTACTCTACGTGCTTACTGCTGAATGATAATTAACTGAAAGGTACCCCTACTTTGAGAAACCACCATGAGGGTGTTGTTCCTGAACGGAATCTTCTGCAACTGCAGGTTGACTGCGCTCTGACACGTCAGCCGCAGTATATCAAAAGTACAATGACAAGGACAGCATACCAGCAATACTAGCACTACCACCGCAACACCTCCCCCAAACCGCAAAACGACCAAAAACACACCACCACCACCACCAACAACAACAACAACAACAAGAAGAAAATAACAAGAATCAACAACAACAACAACAACAACAACAACAACAACAACATCAATCAACAACAACAATGAGATAACATCAATCAACAACAACGACATGGGCAGCAGTTACAACACCCAGGGCCCTTCAGACGCGCCACGCAGCCCCGCTGCACGTGGAACGCCCACGTGGCTGCGCGGCGATTGTGGAGACCAAAGACTCCATCTGCCGGAGGCCGACAAACCTGGATGGCAGCGCGGCCGAATCATCAACGGCACTGCACCGTTGATATAGCTAGCAAAATACTTGTTATATAGTATTTTTTACAAACATTTATATCTATAAATATTGTTTGGTTGATATATCGAATCATCAACAAGTGTAAAATGGTTAATAATGGTTAAACTACAAAGTTTATGGTAGTTGAACTATGGTTTATCATGGTATAACTATGGTGGATGATAGTTAACTAGTGCTTATTTGTTTGGTTTACATTTATAGGTATATTGATTTAGATAAGAAACCAAACAAATACATATACCCACAGTAGGTGGGACAAAAAATCATGGTCTGGTCCACCTACGGTATCTCCCTAATGATGAATCTGTCTGTTGACGTTCAGTAAGTGTCAACAACGATAGGCCTATTCTATGTATAGATAACATGTGTGATCATGTGTGCGTGAAATCTCGTGAAACGAGAAACCTGCATCATGCCAAATGGCCTATACTTGGTCAACCATAACATATTCAAGATGTAACGTATTTGCTGTGTCAACCACCGAACCAGTCAAAACTGGCCGCGACTCTGCTGACTTAAAATGGTTTGGTTGATGAATATGTGAAAAAATATTGTGCGGTGCCAAGTTGCAAAAACTCTTGAGGGATCATTGCAAAGAGATCATTCTTGGGTTGGGCCCTCCGTTCTCAATGCACTGATGGGTCATGAGGCTAACGGGAATCATTGGTTTCTATGACAACAAACAATCCTGGTGCCGATGCTTTCTTCACAATCCACTCCTATGCCTATAGTGACCGGCCACGGAATGGAAGTCATAGTTGGAGCCACCGTTTTTGTCATTATATTATATAAGTCTATACACATGTCAAGTTCAAACCTCACTGCGGTTCCTAGGATCACCAACCAAAAACAAGGTGTTTAATTATAGAAGTGACGTGAATTGACCATTTGGCAGTGGGTCAAAACCCTGTAACCCTGGTTCCCCTATCATTTACCCATAGGCTTTTGCTGGAAAAATGGTCATCATTGGTGATGCCGGTGTTCCACCGTGGCACGGCTGTTCGGCATGGCCACGGGTATGGCCCCCAGCGCTGCGCCACGCCTTCGTCTTCGTCTTGAGCTGCAAAGGCCTTCAGAAGTCCCTCAAGGCGTCCAGAAGGTCGACCTCAGGCGCTGCAACGCGGAGGATGAGTCGCCATCATCGACGGTGATCCACCCGTTTCCATGCGAAGCGTACCGCGGGATTCTTGGGAAACAGGGTGGTTGGTACGCTTTGTTAGTTGATCAAGCTTCAAACTGATCAACATCAACCGTGATTCACCTAGCTTGACCATCATCGAAACAGTTGCCCATGAGTTTGAGAGAATGTCTGTTGAAGATTGTTGAAGCTGGTCTTATCAGTTTGGTGAACCGAAGGTTATGGTGTTTTGTTTGTACTATGTTGTTTCCGGAGAACTGAATCAAACATAGTTGCATAAACAAAACCTCCGCAATCTCTGGACTGCAAATAATCTGATACTTTGCTTCAATTCATAAACATGCATCTGCTTGGTTAGAGGTGTGGAAAATTGTGGCCTTGCCCTTTTGAATCTGTCGACCTCTTTAAGTCACTTCAGATTCCTTTACCAACCATGGTCGGTCAGGGCTTGTGCCCGTTGCTTCGGCGTTTGCTGTCCTCATCCTAAACTGAAAAAGGTCACTATCGAATACTATCGAAGGGAAGTGATAACGCAAGGGCACTTGTACGTTGGATTTGCTTTGGCTACACAATAAAGGAAAGTAATTCTCTGTTGTGTACCCTGACTTTGGTACCCTAACTTTGATATTGAGAATTCCTCTATAGTTACAGTTGCTTTTCAACAGACTTTTGGTACCCTAAGTTTGGGGCCCCCGTTGTACCTGACAGCAAGCTGTTGCTGATCAGGGCAGCTTACGCGTCCCCATCTATGGACACGGCCAAACTGATCAATGAATCTAGGGCTGAATCTAGTGAGTGATTCAATTGCATCCAAAACATATATCTATATAAACAAATCATCGCAAACATTTGGGATATGTTTCAATTACACAATGATTTGTAAAACAAAAAATGATATTGAAATTGGATGAAGTTGGCGGCAGCTAAAGACCAAATGTTGTTTTTGTTTCACCGACCGATTTGTAGTTCAGGCCATGCAGTGGACTTTATTCATTTGATGGCTTCTCAAAATAGGGGACCCCTCAGTTATCATCCTTCATTCACCATTTGTAACCATCCATAACTTTGGCGTACCCCTATATCAAGAAACCACCTACACCACAAAAAATCCTGCGAGTGGAACTCCTCGAGTTTCAGGAACCTTCGCTTTTGCTGCGAAACGCTCGTAGTTCTGCTGCTGCGAAAACATGCAACCACAAGGAGCAGCCAAAGAAAGGAATTCGAAGTAGTGAAGTGGCAGAGGGAGTCTGTCCAGACTTGAATGATACTACTCGGGCCTCTCTAAATCATGGCAAAAGCGTCCAATCAAACAGAAATGTTTTGTGGACGATCAATGTTTGAAGTACGGCTTGTGTGGACACGTTTACTTCACCGGCTTGATGCACAGAATGTGGCACTTCCACCATTTATACACATTACCACTCAAGCTACTGGAACCCTTCTCTGTGTGACAATTTTTCTCTTCTTACATAGGAGTTTGTTGGGCAGTTCTGGCTCGAAGATGTGATGAAGCTGAAACCATTTCTCTTAATTAACTCAATGAAGAAGAGGTGGACGCGCCGGATGAACACCAACACAGCAGTGGGTTGAACAGGCGGATAACAGTTCCAGTAGACAAACACTCAGGCTGTTTGGTTCATAACCAGTTCGTGGTTTCAACCCCAATGAAAAATATCAGTCAACCAAGAATTTGTTAATACTAGGGAAAACAAAGAATGTTTAAAACCACCAACCAAATAAAGGCTTCTCCAACTGGACATGGGAGTCACCTACTTGCGTCTATTCCACATGCATGGTTCTCTTTTCACAATTTGAGTCATGTTTGCAACGAGGAAGACTGCCGGATCCTTTGGAGCATTCTTCCCTGCCCAAATGCTTTGCTATAAATAACCGTGGCTATGTCGTCGTGATTGGGAATTGAATTCTTCTCCATTGGCTGCAGGGATTTGCGAATTCGGGATGGAAGCGACCCAAGTCCCTGCTGAAGTTGGTTCTAAGAAGCAGCGAGTGAATTCCAAAACCCATTGGGGACATGTTCTCCCGCTGATGAGTTCATTTCCCTGGTCCGAAGTACGGATCTTATTCACGCATGCCGCATGTTCACACACTTTACCAAGAACTGCAACCCACAAACATGAACAATTAATCAATACAGGGGCAGTAATCCTTGCATTGAATCCCCATGATGGCTCGCCCAAAGATTGCAGCCATTCTCTGTGGTTGATAGCTTTGCGCTGCCCACGCAATTGGATGTTTCAAATACATGCTGCTAAAAGGCAAATGACTAGGGAATAATTGGATGTTCTGCACAACAAACAAACAAATGCTTGATTGAAACATATTTGTGAAACTTGCTTGGGCCATCAACCAATCCAAATCAAATTCAACCAACATCAATGAACTTTCTTACAATCACAGCAGCTGCTGTGACTGGCTGCATACTACGCGCCAGTAATCACCAGTCCTAGTTTGTCCCAATGTGGTGATGTATCCCTGCGTCAGGATGCAGGGAATCCAGGGTGTTATCTTCAGTAGGTGTTATTGTAATCTCTAATTGGAACTAAACTAACTTTACTGGTCTTACTTCACTATCTAGAGCTACCAGTACCCACCTCTTCCGTCTTGCACACTTAAGTTCAACTAATCTTCAAATATTTAACGCAGGAAAATGCAAGGCTAGTTGCAAACAAAAACATGGCTATGGAATGCTACGCAGCGTAATCAAGTCGAGGACAAAAATCAACACATGCTCAAATCCATAGATGTAATAGTTGAACTTAGAATCACTCTTTAGCAGAGCACATTTCCTAACGTCCTCCATGATCTCCATGCGCATCATCAAATAATCATAAAATAATACCAGAAGTCAAAAGCTGTATTCCGGTTCCTGGTTGTAGGCCATCACAGAAATATTAGTTAATTTATCAACCAAGCCTGCAAAATGTTGGAGAAAAACAATCTCCAAAACCACCAACTATATTCCGTACTATTTTCGGTCACGCGTAAGGAGCAGAACCAAAATGGCTATGCCCATGCCCACTTACACTAGGTAAGTGCCCATCAATCAAAATGATCACCCTTAACCTTGACTTCGCGACCAACCAACCAACTAGTAGCAGCATATTCGAATCAGGCTTTCCATCAAAAGTGGGTGCTTGGACTGAGATGTTTTGAGATTCAAAATGCCAAGCTGCCGCTTCTAAGGAGCAATGAACACCCTAGTGTCACTCCAATGGTGCACAGGTTGTTGTCTTGCTGTTGATGCTAGGGTCGTTGACATTTAATGAAACTCCGATGTCATGGAGACCGCCGTAGTAACGAACTGCTCAGTACCCTGTAATCCACCATTTTGTTAGGAAAACCCTTGGAAATCATGCATTTATGATGGATTTCCATTGCCATGTTAGTTTACCAAAGGGTAACCAACCCTGATCTCAAGCTTCGACCCGGCGTGATCAAAGGTCTATAGCTCATGGGCGGGCCTCACCGTTCAGCAGGGCTGGACTCACATGCGATTCAGCACTGTGACTGACACAGTGGTGACGACGACCAACCGATCCGTTGGTCGCAAAATCCACCGCTGGTGGATTTGGCTCAAAGACAATCATTGTGCCATTTTCGGCCACCAGAACAAGGATGGAATAACATGGTCTCTTGAGTGCATTAATTGGCTTGATTGTGATATTTTAACAAGAAACGGGTCAATGCTTTTAATCCTTATGAAAAAGATCGGCAATCAACCAACCATTTGTTAATACCAGGGTAAAAACAAATCAATCAACCAACCAGAGGATCTCTTTACAAAAAAAATAATTGTCTCAATGAGCCACGGCCATTGCAATGCGACTTCCGCGAATTGGGAGGCGCCAGACGCGTGCTCGGACACGCGGCGAAGGCGCAAGGAGATCTGACTACGGCGCAGCCCTGTCTAGGCCAAGGCGATATGTCCATCGATGGAATAAAGAACGACTGGTTGGGGGTTAATCATGGTGGTTAATCAGCTGGTTGATGGATCTGTTTTTGTGGCAGGAAGAAATGTTCCCATCATGTCGAATCTATTCTACCGCGGATGGGTTCTTCCTGCTTCCGCTGTTGCTGGAAAAAAGAAAACACACTTTGAAAAGACAACATGACATGGAACATGGCAAAACACGGCAGGGACATGAACACCAAACATAACAAAAAATCCAGAATTTTCAATGATTCTTCAGGATTCCATGTTTCTATTGCCTGACATGATCTGAAACTAAAAATCTCCAGTTGCAGGAATCTGCCCCATTCTCAATTCTGCTCCCTGGGGGTCACTTCGTGTAATGTTTTGAACTGCCGGAGTGGTCGTAACATGTTTATATACACGACAGCATCACAGAAATCATTGGCCATTCGGAGAGGATTTTGATCAACCCAGCTTGTGTTTTTTAATGTAGATGTGCTGCTCACCTTTATCTGCGTGTAGTTGAACCAATCAGGAAATTGTGAGTGCAGTCAACAATGGGCCTGTAGCTAGAGGTTTCAAAACAACAAAGTTTAGTATTTTCAAACTTGGACATCTAAGACCTTCAACAGGAAACTGCACCAACAAGTGGGTTGACTAGCGGTTTATCACCACCAAGCAGGAATGGCAAAAGCTGCCAGAAACGGTGACAGGCAATGCAATAAGAAGCTCTGTATAATGCAGTGGGTGGACATGCTTGATCAACGCAACACTGAACGAATGAAGTTGAGATCCTCTCCGAGACGTTGACTCATACTAATTACTGGGTAAGTGTTGAACAATTATATGATTCACATGTGTTCAAACATGCTTTTGTTGATTGTCTTGCAGTGACAAATTTGCTCAGGCACACTGTAAATACATAGTTTGGCTCAAACATCACTTGTTGTTTGAAGAGATCCTTTCACTTCATGCTCGATTTCTAGCAGCATTCGACTCTCTCATTTAATTGAGAGATTTCATTTCCTGCCACAGTCCCCCCGAAACTGTGAGAGCTTTAATTGAAACATCAATCGGGTGCAGTGGGACCACCTCCTCACAAAATGCGAGCTGTGAACTTTGAAAGGGATGAGGAAGGTGATCAGTATTGATGCTGATTTTATCAACTGAGCAAGACAATGATCTTTGAACCAAATGACACGTTGTGTCCACAAACCAATTAGTCATATAAAGATATTCTGCAATTGCCTTAAAAACCCATTGGATTTCCATGGATCTCCTGTACCAATCAGGCGGACCAAATCAGACCAATCGGCTTTTGAAGGAACTTCTGTGAAAATCCGAGGTCTTTGGCCAGCATTTGGTGAACGGCGGCCGCTCCCGGCCTCGTTGCCCCTTGGTAAAGCCCCTTTTTTTCAGGGTCAGAACGGGATACCCCTGGCTCCTGGCTCCCAACCATCAGCCAAATCAATACAGAAACTCATGAACTACACTCGACTTGGCACCACTTTAGGCATTGCAGCCGCGGGTCAAAAGCTGAAGGTGAAAGCTGAGCAAAATGATCAACCCACTTGCAATTGCAAATCAATCCTTCTCCATTGAGCTACCAGAAACCAATTTTAGTGTGGAACTATTCATTTGAGGGATTCCCAAATGGGTGGCTAATGTCGAGGAAATTTATTGTAATCCAAAAGTACAACAACTACAAGCGACCCAAACAATACACACAACCTTGTGTCTTGCATGTGCAGCCCTTCCGCCATTGTTGTGGTGTCCACACAGGGGCCCTCCAATCCAACAAAACATACGCTGAATGTGTCTGGTTTTGAGAGTTTCGGCTGTCACCACCGCATACCGCTGCGAAAGTCGTCAAGGACGACCGCGTCAGGATTTCATTTGTGTCTCCGTCATATTCCGTCATTGAGTCGTGTCCGTTTTTGAGTCACATGAAATGCTTTGGCTATATTTACGGCAACCGCACTTAAAAATTGATGAGAACTATGAAAACCTCAAGCTGTGCCATGTCAACACCAGTGCTGGCGTTGCCGGTGCCTCCAATCTTGGATTGTGTTTAACTACCATCCGCCGAACAGTGAAACTCCTGCCACTCAACAAACAATGACTTTACCCACGGCTCAACTGCTAATGGCAAGTGGGGGCCCTTCAAAGCATGAACCGCATTTGGGGATTGATCAAACTGCCAAGTATCAATCCATTGCATTTCGGTGTTCCTCCGAATAGGGGACCCACAAAAACGGTTCTATATTAATGTTAATAATGGATAATTTGGGGCGCCCCCTACGAATTGAGAAACACCCATTTGGTAGTTGTTAACATCCCAACAAAGGAACCTCTTCCTTCATCCTTTTTGATGGCAACCGGTGCATTGCTTTCGTCCATACAAGATCCAAATCCATCAAGTCATGTCGCTGCAAAATAAAAGAGAATCGTAGTTTTTGCATGTTTTTGCCACTCACGGATTCAGAAGTATACTTTCAAGGGTCTATATTGACAAACCCTCTCCAGTTTAGCTATAAGAGCTTGTGATTTATCCCAAGTATGGCTTGTTTATCAATATGGCTCCAACATTCATCAATCGACCAATTGCCACCCCCCAGAAAGAACCATGCTTCAGTGTTTCACCAAGCACTTCTGGGCATGCGTGATTCCTTTTTTGTGACTGGAGGGATGCTGGTTGATCAGCCATGATGCGAGGCACATGCGCTCACTGTCATTTCACACATGGAATGGCCAGGATCCAGTTTCACCGAACTTTCAATCTACAAGTAACAAGTACCTCAACTTATTGAAACAAATGGGACCACAAACGGTATACACGAGACACAATATGTACTCAGATCACTTTCAGATGCTTTGCGGTTCTTTCTCATCATGACTTATAATGTGCAACTCTATGGGGAACTGGAACAGTCTACATAGAGGCAAGCAAACTGTTGGGCACGTGCAAACAGGATATTTTGCCCACTCAAACAAAGCTCAGTCAGTAGCTAATGGCACCATTGGACAATGCCTTGGGGAGACTATTGTGCCACTTTTTCGTACCCATCATGCTGCTAATGCCAAAGAAATAGCGATGAATGGATAGACAAGCCGTGCCAATCAATGAATGCAGGAGACGTTGGCTGATCAGCTGAAAACCTGACAACTGCAGCAAAAAAAATGATTGAAACAGAGTGATTCTTCCGAACTATTCCGAACTCGGGAACACGTTCAGAAAAAAAAACACTAAGCACTACTGTGATTTTTTAATGAATTTTATATAATTCTGCCGGCTGCCATACTGGTTGGTGGATTTCAAGACTCGAAAATGCCAGCTGTGGCATTTGAGCCACCAACCGTTGTCAGCCAGTCCGCTAATTCCACCGACCGCTGGAGCTTGACCCTGGAGCTTGCAGTCATCTGACCCTCACACCCAAAAGATCCAGCCAAGCAGCTTCAGAACTTGGCACTTGGACTAATGGGTCCTGCTCCACCTTCGCAAAAAACTCTTCAAAACCCATGGGTGGTGGATAGCGTTGCAACCTGTTCCGTGGTCCGGGCCCAGGCAATCCTTGCTGCGCAATGGTCCTCTTACGATGATGCTCAAAGATCTGGGTGATGTCTTCCGAGCGCCGCCTTGAACGACCCAAAGCATAGTCATAAGCATTCCAACCCCACATGTCTTGCAGACTGGGATCCGCTCCGAACATGAGGAGCTTGGAGGCAATGTAGGCATTCTGTTGCTTCACAGCCTCATGCAATGGGTAGGTGCAAGAGAACCACGTGACTCGCTTACTGTTCGGCTTGCCCGCTTCAAAGTGGTTCTTTTCCAAGAAGTCGTTCACGAGTACGCGGGCTTTAGTAAGCTCCTCAACTTCAGCAGTCACTGGATGGACAAGAAAACTTTGGCCAAGTCTGGATTGAATTTCCTACACGAAAGCACCCCTGAAACCCAGTCCTGATAGTACATCTTCATCACTTTGTTCGTCTTGCAACTTTTTGCCTGGTGGCATCTTCCAAAAAGGATCTTGTCTCTCGAACCAATATATTATAGAACATCTATTTTCCTAAAAAGGACAAATGCATCTTCTACTTGATCCGAAAGGACAATGTATTTTCCATTCCTGGTGCCAAACAAACCCAAGAAGATATTGTACAAATAGTGCTCCCTTCACCTGGGGACCCTAACAAGCATGGATATACAAAAAAAAGGGAGCAAAAACGACGCCATTTCAAGAATCGAAAGGCTTTGTGAGTCATTAAGGTTCTTATGATCCTGAATAGTTGTGTTTGTCACCTTATCACAAAATATATCTGATCACATCATATATGTTGCTCAAATAAAACATCTTAGCGCATCGTTTTCATCTGCTTGTTCATGCCCACTGTTGGCCATGTTCGTGACATATCTCATTTCCTGATGGTATGTGCATATTGACGCACATATGCAAATGAAGCACGTTGTGAAGATATGATTACACATGTGCAAATATGCGTATGTATAATTGCTATTACAATACCAAAAATCACTACGAGCACTAGCTAATCTAATGTGAAGAGTCTCGGGAATCATGATCATCGCAGCCTTCTACGCGACTCTCATAACAATGGGATAACACTTCTTTTCAGAGAAAAAATGACAGATCTTGCCATCGAAAACTGCTAACGCAGAAGCTGCGAGAAGGTCACACGATTGTCCTGCCAGCTATGTCCCCATAGTTGCTTGACTATAGCCTTTCCTGGCTTATACCGTTTAGTCACTGACCCCTATTTCTTTTCGCTCAGAATCACCACAACCATGCAAGGTCGTCAAACCCCATTATTGCTGCTTAATCCCCTTCCACTATTCTTACTACTATGGTTATGCGCCGTCATACGCAAAAGCTGTTGAATCATATACTGTATATGGAATTGGCTATTTATTATTCTCTGACTCTTGTTGTTTGTCGACCTGGGCTGTATCCTTATCATCCCCCGAAGTTGTGGATATTGGATGTCGGAGTCACACATTAGGGCTGGATATTCGATGTTGCCATCATTAATCAGTTATTCACCATTACTAATCAGTTATTCACCATCATTAATCAATTATTCACCATCAGAACCCAACAGGATATTGGATATAGGTGGACAGCCTCTAAGTTGTGGGCTGTATCCCTACTATCTCTCTAAGATGTCAACCTTCCCAAACCATTCGTTTCCACAAGTTACCTTGGCTCCAGCTTGGCACTCATCACCGCAAAGTCCAAGCACCGACATGGCACCAGGGTTGCCACCTTCTGTGAAAATTCAACCACTTCCAAGTTCCCACAAGGTAAGTCCACTTGCAACTCTGTGTGTATAGCCACTACTTAACAAAAAATCCTGGGAACTTAGCCACCACATGGTATGTGAAAACTGACCAAGTGATTTGTGCAGTGCACTGATCAGTATCCTGGCTATTTCCTTCACGAGGTGCTGGACCAGAACAGGCTGAGCCTAAAATAGGCTTCGTGCATCACTTCGTGCCCCGTGATACCGATACTCTCCCATTGGACAGCTGAGCCCCCAAATTGAGGTTGATCCATGTGAATAACCTCCTGTATTTGATGGTAAACCACCGCTGGGTCGGTATTGCGCGGCTTTGACTGACATGCCCGCTTTGACTGATACGTGTCCGCGTAAACAGCATTTCGAGCACTGGTAGGTGCACCCAACAATCAAACAAATCAAAGAACACACAGTACAACTTTCATTGGTTAGTTATGTTGCCGGCGTTTCCTAACAGTTACTGATCAAAAGACGGGAAATCATTCGCAATGGATTGCCATGGCAACCCTCGCAGTAACCTGGCAATATTCATTTGCACTGTGCGCGGCTTTTAACGGAGCATGACTTCCAGCGGTAAAACCATGGCGCACACACACAAACACGTACACAGGTTGTGTCTATGGCTGGTAACCTTTTCCTAAGGATGCTCTGCCATCGCCCCCATGGCTGAAACAAGAAATGCAGTTCATGGCCAGAAAAAAGTGGCTTCATCCAACCCCCCGTTATCAATATCAAGCTTCATTCTTCATCATCATGACTTTCTATTAATCTATTACACTTCCAGGATTATCAATCATTCTGAAGCGCTCAAAACTCATGACCATCCTTGACCATCCATGTGACTCAAAGGCTTGGATGGACAGCCATGCCAAGTCACTTGCAACGACGTCCTGCACCGCAATCTGCTGCGCCAATTCAGTCTGGCAGCGTCTGAGGACGCAACAAAGAGCAAGTGAATTGCAAACCACGCACCCGGTGTATCATGTTGCCAGGCAAATCTATATATTGAGGTATGTTCAATATTAAACCTGGTATTAGCTTGCCATATCTTGAGCCATGTCAGAATTCACTACACTTAATTAAGCATTATTGACTGTCGCTCAGCATTATGAACATGAACCATGATGAACCCCTATTTACATCTATTTACTATAATTTATTTATGCTAGTTGATTGATGTGATTTCTATGACTGCAAATGTGCGAGGGTGCTTTCGAACATGTGCGCACATCTATCTTTCGATCGGTCTATCTATCAAATCTGTCCATGGAGCTATTTATTCATTGATCTATCCATCTGTGCATCTATTTCAGGATTTGTGTATTCATTTAATTCCGCTTCATTCTATGCTATCTTATTGGAATTTTGTGGGCATGCATCCCTATTGATCTATCAATCATTCCATCCATCTTGGATTTTTGTCTTTGTGTCCAGACCAACATTTCTATATATATATATACATATTGAACATGTATAAATATGCATAATATGTAAACCTAGTGATCTACCTATCTATACATGTAAATAAATATATATATATATATATGCATATAGAAATATATCTAGCCAGTGATCTATCTTACTTCTACTGTATCCATTCCGCAACATGATCGTCCATCAGCCCATCTATCTACTCAATCTATCCAAATGTCTGTCTATCGATCCACGTGGGTTTGCTCCCTTGCTTTAAATCATTTTCATGCCTAACCATCTATCTGTCATCCATCTATACAATGCTATTTGCCATTGTTCTAACATCATTGCTGGCTCTATCTATACACGTATTTATACACCCCTAAGCATCCTTCCATGCGTACAATAGATCCATCTTTCGATCTGCCTATCTGTGTATTTCTTGATCTATGTACCATAGTATTTGAATATCTGCCTATCCAACCAATGCATGATTCTATCTATTCATCTCATTCTATCTCTGTATCTATGTCTCTACCAATCTATCCATCTCTGGGTCAATTAATCTATATATAACAATGTTGCTATCTATGTGAGTCGTGTCACGCGTAATTCTCATCTGATCCTATTTATGGGTATGATTCCACCTGCACCAGTTGCCATAGAAACAGCATGTTGTGTTTTCCTCTTCGTACAGTAAATGTTCCAAGCCACTTACCTAAATTTTGGATCCATGACTCAGACTCAATAAAAACCATTACTTGGGGCAAACAAAGAAACACGGGTGGTATAGTATAGTCCATACTCAAAACGCCCACTCAATGCACACTCTTGTTACCGTACAACATGTTGCGGAAATGTGCTTGTTACTGCAAGGCATGGCAGAAGAACAAGCAAAGTAGGGTCACAAATCAAAGTCATGTCGACGTAGTATGAGTAGTTGGACTCAGGATCCCAATTGTTCGTCGGAGCCATCCATCAGTCAATGATGGCAGTTTTGCTTGCGGTTCGAATGGGAACTGAAATAATGATGGTCAAAACTCATGGTCGTAACTACTTGAGTACTGTTGGTGGCTTGAACTGCGAGGTCCAATCACGCCATCCAACCTTGAAATAGTTTGGTGGCAGAACTACGTCATCCAATGCAAGCACATGTGAATAGAAGAAACACATAACGTACATATTGAAACAAAACACCCATGCCACAGGATAAAAAGAGCACCTATAATCTTGCCACTATGCCAACAAAGCGCTGCAATGAAATGGACGGGGAGGCCGGCACGAATGGTCTGGCATAGAGGACCAATCATCTATAAGATGCAAACAGATCTTCAAATTGGATCGCAATATTACTAGCAACTGAATAGCTGGAGCTGCCAATACATTGGTACAATCCTATGGTCAACAATGTATGTTCTTCAGCCATGTTGGCAAAAATCATTATGGATACTCCAGTTTCTTCTAGCAGTCAACCCCTGGATTGAAGTATATTGCAATATAATGGATACTCCTATGGATCATTATGGATACTCCTATGGATCATTAGGCTATTGGTCAAAACCCTGTACCCCTGGTTCCCATCAGTAACCATTGTTTTCCTTACTATTGTTGGTTATTATCCCCCATTATTGGTTGGTTAATATTGACCCATAGCCATTCCACGATACTCCTATGGATCACTATGGATACTCCTGGAAATCCATGAGGCCGACCCTGCCTGTGTCGCCAGGCCAGCGGCTGACACACTCGTAGCGAAGTTGCCACCTCGATGCTGATGATCCAACTGGCAACACTAGTGCATACGGATATGAGCACATATGTTTATGTGCAAATATATATATATATATATATATGTATGTATATATATATATGTATATATATTCATTTAAAGATATCTGAATGTTTATTTATATCTATATCTATATCTATATCTAAGTCTATATATATATATATATGAAAGTATACATGCGTATAAAAGGAGAGATGTAGGAGATGTCCATAATATGTAATTTCATATATATGTAGGTTAACGTGCACAAAAACACAAGATAAGATGATACCATTTCAAAAATAATCATATAATCATATGTTCGTGCATACCTGATCATTCATGTATTGGGAGATATTGGGAATATTCATATGGGCCCCACATCACCGACAGAGATACATGGCACCAACATTCAAACAACCCAGCAAAAGAGCTATAGCACCTTCAATGGCTTTCTGTGGTCATTGTCAATTGTGGGACCGCTTTCATCTGGATAATACTGGTGAACCATCACCGGGGCTTCTAAGAGAAATGAGGTCTACCAAACCAACAAAATGGAATAAGTCGTGAATGGAACTACAGTCAAACATAGAATGATCAAACCTAGAACGGTGTGACGGAGAGAGAGAGCGAGAGAGAGAGAGAAAGAAAGAGCACCGACGCAGGCCTCCCCGTCTTCATCACTTTCAGCACCCCCATCGGGACCCCACACAACGCTCTTTTCAAAGCGTCGACATGGCGAGGTGGCACTGGGTCCCCAGCAAGCGCTTTAGCTCATTGGCCCTGCTGTCATTCAGCACAAGTGCTGAGTTGGCCTCAAAGACCCCCAAGTGACTAGGCGCCTGCACCCAGCCAGCGGTGCATGGATTCCCTTGTCAGGAATCCTGGGTGGGCGCACCTTCCACCTTCACAAAAGAAGAAGCCACACGGTCACAGAATCTCATGAACATATGCTTTTTGATTGTCTTTCACTGATTCGTTCCCAAGTGAGCTTTGCAGAACACGAAGAAGTCGGTCGTGTGCTCCTGACTTTGCCTCCCATTCACAGGGAAGTAGAGAAATGGAATATGTAGCTTTTGCCAGCATGGGTGGGCAGAAGGGCCGCTTTTGCGAAAGACAACGTCAACGTAAAGCTGTGCTGTAATCAAGTGAACCGTTATTGTACTCAAAAGAAGTTTGCCACAGTTGATACCACGTGTTGTTGCCTACAACTATGCCATCATCTGCCACTCATTCTAAGTACTGGTTATACTTTGGGAACCATGTAAGTCGGTCACTTAGAATCTTCTGGAAATGCTTCTGCATCTCCTTATAGTGAGTCCATATGACTCCAATCTTGCAAGGTACAGGTGGATCACATCCACGTACACTCGCCAAATGCCAAAGAGTTCCATGGCAACTCGAAAGCACAATTGTGCAACATGGTGCACCGACGCAGGCCTCCCCGTCTTCATCACTTTCAGCACCGCCATCGGGACCCCACACAACGCTCTTTTCAAAGCGTCGACATGGCGATGTGGCACTGGGTCCCCAGCAAGCGCTTTAGCCCATCGGCCTTGCTGTCATTCAGCACAAGTGCTGAGTTGGCCTCAAAGACCCACAAGTGACCAGGCGCCTGCACCCGGCCAGCGGTGCATGGATTCCTTTGTCAGGAATCCTGGGTGGGCGCACCTTCCACCTTCACAAAGAAGGAGCCACACAGTCACAGAATCTCATGTATTACATCTGCTTTATGATCATCTTTCACTCATTCGTTCCCAAGTGAGCTTCGCGGAACACAAAGAAGTCGGTCATGTGCTTATAATGCTGAACCTCCCATTCACGAGGCAGTAGAAAATGGAAGATGTAGCTTTCGCCAGCAGGGGTGGGCAGAAGGGCCGCTTTTGCGGAAAAAAAAACAACGTCAAAGTAAAGCTGTGCTGTAATCAAGTGAACGGTTATTGCACTCAAAAGAAGCTTGCGACAGTTGACAACCAATGTGATTGCCTGCAACTATGAATCGTCGTTTGAAATCTTATGGAACGTAGTCAGCTACATTTCAGTATACTGACTCCAATCTTGCACCGGACAAGTGAATCACATCCACATACACTCGCCAAATGCAAAAGAATTCCATGACAAATTGAAAACACAATGGTGCAACGACGCAGGCCTCCCCGTCTTCATCACTTTCAGCACCCCATCGGGACCCCACACAATGCTCTTTTCAAAGCGTCGACATGGCGATGTGGCACTGGGTCCCCAGCAAGCGCTTTAGCCCATCGGCCTTGCTGTCATTCAGCACAAGTGCTGAGTTGGCCTCAAAGACCCCCAAGTGACCAGGCGCCTGCACCCGGCCAGCGGTGCATGGATTCCTTTGTCAGGAATCCTGGGTGGGCGCACCTTCCACCTTCACAAAAGAAGGAGCCACACGGTCACAGAATCTCATGAACATATGCTTTTTGATTGTCTTTCACTGATTCGTTCCCAAGTGAGCTTTGCAGAACACGAAGAAGTCGGTCATGTACTCCTAACTTTGCCTCCCATTCACAGGGAAGTAGAGAAATGGAATATGTAGCTTTTGCCAGCATGGGTGGGCAGAAGGTCCGCTTTTGCGAAAGACCACGTCAAAGTAAAGCTGTGATGTAATCAAGTGAACGGTTATTGTACTCAAAAGAAGCTTGCCACAGTTGATACCACGTGTTGTTGCCTACAACTATGCCATCATCTGCCACTCATTCTAAGTACTGGTTATACTTTGGGAACCATGTAAGTCGGTCACTTAGAATCTTCTGGAAATGCTTCTGCATCTCCTTATAGTGAGTCCATATGACTCCAATCTTGCAAGGTACAGGTGGATCACATCCACGTACACTCGCCAAATGCCAAAGAGTTCCATGGCAACTCGAAAGCACAATTGTGCAACATGGTGCACCGACGCAGGCCTCCCCGTCTTCATCACTTTCAGCACCGCCATCGGGACCCCACACAACGCTCTTTTCAAACCCCAGCAAGCGCTTTAGCCCATCGGCCTTGCTGTCATTCAGCACAAGTGCTGAGTTGGCCTCAAAGACCCACAAGTGACCAGGCGCCTGCACCCGGCCAGCGGTGCATGGATTCCTTTGTCAGGAATCCTGGGTGGGCGCACCTTCCACCTTCACAAAGAAGGAGCCACACGGTCACAGAATCTCATGAACATATGCTTTTTGATCGTCTTTCACTGATTCGTTCCCAAGCGAGCTTTGCAGAACACGAAGAAGTCGGTCATGTGCTCCTAACTTTGCCTCCCATTCACAGGGAAGTAGAGAAATGGAATATGTAGCTTTCGCCAGCATGGGTGGGCAGAAGGGCCGCTTTTGCGAAAAAACAACGTCAAAGTAAAGCTGTGCTGTAATCAAGTGAACGGTTATTGCACTCAAAAGAAGCTTGCGACAGTTGACAACCAATGTGATTGCCTGCAACTATGAATCGTCGTTTGAAATCTTATGGAACGTAGTCAGCTACATTTCAGTATACTGACTCCAATCTTGCACCGGACAAGTGAATCACATCCACATACACTCGCCAAATGCAAAAGAATTCCATGACAAATTGAAAACACAATGGTGCAACGACGCAGGCCTCCCCGTCTTCATCACTTTTCAGCACCCCCATCGATACCCCACAACGGCGCCCTTTCCAAGGCGCAGGAAGTGGGCATGGTGGCACTGGGTCCCCAGCAAGCGCTTTAGCCCATTGGCCTTGCTGTCATTCAGCACAAGTGCTGAGTTGGCCTCAAAGACCCCCAAGTGACTTCCCTAGGCGCCTGCACCAGGCCAACGGTGCATGGATTCCCTTGTCAGGAATCCTGGGTGGGCGCACTTGGACAAAAAACGACAAGAAATGCTCCAGTCACCCAGTCTGTGTAATGTTTCGAGATCAAATTGCATTGCTTGGTATGGTCAAAAACCCCTTGAATCACGATTGAGCATTGAATGGGGCGGTTTTTCTCAGATCAAATCAGAAGACACCAGCACCAAGTAATTTGGAGCACATTCCCAGTTCATGGGATGCATTGGTCCCAGCTGTTGACCAGGAAATGCATGTGCCAACACTGCCAACAGCCAGCAACTACCATCCCGAATGTCTCAAAAATGAGGCCAACCTTACGCCATGTTTGGCAAATGATAGTTGAGATATGGCAGTGGGTCAGTTCACCTTCTACCCCTGCTTCTCCTTTCATTGACCATTGTTTTCCATGTTGTTATTGTTGGTGAACTTCTCCACCCCAATATTGCTTGAATAATATTGACCCATGGCCCATAGCCATTTCGAACTTTGGGTGATATCCCTGGTCTTTGGCTCACCAGGCCCCCTGTCACATGGCGCTTGCCGAGCCACGGGAACGCTCCTGCGCGCCGGTTCCGGCGGTGATCGGTTCCGCGTTACGACTCCAGTGCCGATGCCAGGGTTGATCCATGGGTTGACCATCACATGTGGCTGGCATTCCCGTGGG
>VSDK01015796.1:157501-170461 GCA_009767595.1 Symbiodinium kawagutii
CATTCCTGTGGATACCCATGATCACATGGGTTGGTGGATACCTTGATTGACAATGATTTGATCTCTTAATAACAACTGATTGTTGCCTGATCAAAAAACACTATTGAGAATAACCAATGTGTTAACACATATCAGTGTAGTAGCCATGAAAATATAATGGTTGGTTCGAGAACTATAGTACTGACATTTGATGATGTTTAGGTAGCAACCCATTTTTCATTCACAGCCATGATCAACCATTACCAGCCGCGTGATAAATCACTATCTGTTGACAGTTCCCTGCTGGAGTTACACATTGCGTATCTGTCGCAGATTCCGAACAGCAACAAGTTCTCTCGACGAATCTACAGAATGACGAGCCACCAAATCTCTGTGATTTACTGTGAACAAAAACAATGCAATAAATTGTTGCTTTCTGACTGAATCAAGATGCTAGTATGTGCATAGTAATCAGTCACGTATGATCTATTCAGTTGTACATAAAACTATATACACTTGTAAATACATGTGGGTGTTTCTCAAAATATGGGACCCCCCCAAATCATCCATTATTTGACATTTGTAAGAGTAAACCAACCATTTTTTTGGGCTCCCTATTTTGAGAATCCCCCATGTATGCAAAAGCTTCAAGACAAACACCCCTGATTTTTTTCTCCCATATCAAATTCTATGATTTTCGTTTGGATATCTTTTTCCATACTTGGTGGTTTCTCAAAATAGGGGTACCCCCAAATCATCCATTTATAACCATTTATAGTAATAAGCATACCGTTTTTGTGGGTCCCCTATTTTGAGAAACCACCACTTGACTCCGTTGCTTCACTGAAGACGCTGGTTGCTGCACCCACGTGTCGCCGGCTCCCCGCCTCGGGCCGCGGAGGTCCACGGTCATCACCTGCAGCGGCGCTGTCCAGCTGATCGCTGCCAAGCTGGGACCCTTGGGTCCTGCGGGAACTGATCCATGGGAAGGATAACAAGGAATCATTAAACCATTAAGGATAACAAGGAAGGATAACAATCAAGCAAGCATGAAGCATATGGCTATGGGTCAATAATAACCATCAATATTAAGCAACAATATATAATGGGGAAAAGAATGGTAAATAATGGGAACCAGGGGTACAGGGTTTTGACCCACAGCCATATCATTAAAAAGATCAAGCACCGATCTGATCCAACATGACGACGGCCAAACACTGATGATAAATTCTCATGATCAGGACATGACCAATTAGTCAGGGCAAATAATAGTTGATTGAATGACAATCAGTTTAACACATTCAATGATTGATGTTCGTGAACAGTTGTATGCAATCCATCCATGATTATGGTCACTAGTCCTGACTTTTGGCGTGTGCAACACTTGCTGAAGTACGCAATCTATGGAGAAACCTTCCTCTGATTCGCAAAAACTGCAGCAATGTTTCAAATGATTACTATTCATGAGCAGCACAAGTGTTGCCGGCACATGTAGATAAAATCCATGAGGGCGGCATGTCACTTCTTCCATAGATCCAACTTCTGCAGATCATGGCGGCATGTCGCGGTTCACTTTCGGGCGGCAGGTCGCGACACACGATGTCCCGCCGCCTTCGCTGAAGGCTAACTGCAGAATACGTGCTGCCTGGAGGGGTGACGGATGCTGGCTGGGTGTGGTGCTAGCAAAAGGTTACCAATAATGATCCGAATCATTGTACTAACAATGAGATAAGTAAAAGTGATTTTTTGGTAACAAGAACTTGACAACAACAACAAAACAATCAGTTATAGTGGAAAATCACAATAGTAAGAACGTATAGTTGTAAAAAGTTAACATGGCAAACCATCATGGTCAAGAAATATCAATCATGGTTGAACTGGACTCAAAATACAGGGTGAAAAAAATGTTAATTTGGACTATCACCCATAGATCAACCACAAATCAAGCATACATTAACCATAAATCAACCATGAACCAACCATTGATTTGACATTGATAATCAAGCATTAATTGACCATTCGTCTGCCATCAAATAACCCTCAAATTCAACAATGACAACCACCAATATTTAACCTTAAGTAGATATGAACCATAAATCACCGGCAAATCAACATAAATCAACCACATTTAACCATTAATCGTAAAATCAAGCATAAATCAAACGGACATCAACCATAGTTAACTAACTATTACAGAGTTATTCACCCTCAGTGGTTGATAAGCGTCAATTGACAATCAACCATTGATTAAACATTGATTCACCATTCATTCAGCAGTAATTGACCGTTATAATTAACAGTTACTTAGCCATGAATTCACAACTAATGCACCATGAATTCACCATGGTTCATACTACCGTTAGTCAGCCATTAACTAATCATTTAGGATCACCGTGAATCAATTAAAATGAGTTGCGATTGGTTAATTCACCAATTGTTTCAATCAACCCTGAATCAATTAACCATTAACAATTCTTTCATAATACCATTAGTTGGCCATTAACTAACCATTAAGGATCACCATGAATCAATTGACCATTAAGGATCAGTTGAATTAGTAGTTAGTTAATGGCTGACTAGTGATTAAGGATCCATGATCAGTCGCCCACGGCTGAGTCGGATCCGATTCGTTGCTGATCCGTTCGTCGACGCCTTGAGCTTCGCTTCTTGCACTTCGGCCACGGGATCCGAGCCTCGCGGAAGGACCCCGGGGCCCGGGAGACCCGGGGTCCACGACCATCGCAACCAGCGACCCGCAGGCAGGTGGTGAGGATCGTTTCAATGGTAAATGATGTGCGATTAATTGGATACTGTTGATGAATGATTGGTGAATGTTGGTCATTGGCGATGGTGAATGATAACAGTTTATAACAGTTTAGTAGTTGACACTGGTAATGATAGTTGATAGTAGATTGAACCCGTTGCTACTATCATCACTATTGATGGTGAATGACTGTGGTTGATATTGGTAATAGTTTCAATATGTTTCAATGAGAACAGTGGCTAGTAGTGGTTCAACAGTTGAACTATGCTAAACTCATTGACACTACTGTTAACAAATAAATTAAGCGTAGTGGTCAATGATGGTGGCACTATCCACAATAATGCAGTTGAGTAGTGGTCAATAACCCAGTAGTGGTTAATGATGCTTGCTGATGGTTGTTCATAATCAATTGGACATTATCCACATTGAATATCGTTAACCAATTGTTTATCTTGTATCCGATTAATCTATGAATGCATAGTTTCAAATTGGTGGTATTTTTTGATATGTCTTTTACTGGTGTTTTTTTTCACTGGCTATATGTTTTTATACTTTCATAATGTAGGAGCCTAATTAATATGATGGTTAGGAATAATTGACTAGATGGCTTTGATGATTATCGCCCTGCAGTTCCATGAGCAACAAGTCAGTGTGCAAAAGCGGATCCAACTCCTATTTTGGAAACAGATCTAACTCCTATTTTGGAAAACAGATCTAACCCCCATTTTGGAAAACAGTTCCAACCATATCCAACCGCCCACGGATCACCCTGGCGCCCATTGGATTCTTCATCCAATTCCCTGGTTCCTCTCGGAACCGCGCCTATAGTTAGGCCGCCGCCGGCCTTGACGACTGCACGCCAGGGAAGATCCTGGTGACAGTCACCGTCATGCGATCAAAGGCAAAAAAAAAGGACGCAAGCGGGCCTTGTGCCTTTCCCCTGTCTTTGCCGTTCAATAGCGACTTCCATCAATGATGCTGATAAAAACTTCGTATCTGGAATTTCTGTGCAACAACCACCTGAGTTGCTGTTTGTAGCCCTCTTGTTTTGCTGGTACGCTCCCCATGAAGCACTCCGAATGTGTATTTTGTCGTTGCTATGTTCAGCCTGTTTGAAACACTCCCCTAAAGCCCCTGATCAACCGCTGGTGAGAGTTCACCATCATAAGGAAACCCATCATCGATGAAACATGATCAACCCTGATAAACCCATCATTGTGAGCCAATTTTAGCCAGACTTGAGCATGAACCAAACAGTTTGCACTAACATTTCAGTGGTCAACTAATCGTAACCAGCCAACCACCTGTAACCAAAATGATATAATCATAATCAACATTAAGCAACTCAACCAACCAACTCAACCACCAACTTAATCAACCAACTTAATCAACCAGCAATAACCAACCAACTTAACCAACCGATTTGACCCCAACCATCATTCACCTGCACCGTGTCGCAGACCGTGTCCTTCTCAGCTTCCGCTTCTAAGGTGCGGATGAGGATGTTCCACTGGCCGTCGCCCGTGACGAGATCTGCAAAGCCCAGACTGCCTAGGGCTCGTTCGCCGGCACCGGAGCAAGGCGAGCCCGGACGCCCGAGCAGTGGTTCCCAGAGCCAGGGATCCCAGGGATCAATGGGATATCAACCCATTTTTGATAGGAAACCCTGGGAAACCAGCTTATAGATATCTATACATAGTGGATTTTCTATTGCCAAGGAAAAACAATCCTTTGCAGTCACATTTGGTGCTGCATGTGATTGTTAGTGGATTTTCGATTGCCAAAGTAGTTTACCAGAGGGTGGTCATGACGGTTGTGAATCACAACATCCGTAGCAACAAAGTGATATACCCTCTTGTAGTCCCTAATGGCTACACATCACCGTCTTCAACAAATAAAACAGCTAGATGTGCTGAATATTTTCCTTCCAGGTTAGTTTTCGAGAGAATAGATCTGCGGTGGTTTCTCAAAATAGGGAACCAGCAAAAATGGATAGTGTATAAAATAATAATATTGGATGATGTGGGGTTCAAGACAGGGTGCACATTACAGAATGGCATCCCCTGATTTCTAAGGTACGCAAATCCATGAAACGGCAGTTGATAGAGGGCCCGAGCTCAAGCCCTCCTCTCTGCACTGGAAATCCGAGGGGGAGTTTACATCTATCTCTCAATCCCGCTGAGGAAGTCTCCGGTGATCGCAAAGAGCTGCAACCATGGCCAAGAGAAGGTGCAGCCATGCTTGCGCGCTGACCCAGGCTCATCGTTCCCGGAGGTTCCAGGTAATCATTCCAGCTATCTAGAGATCGATATGGTTTTCAGTGGTTAATAATGATTAATGGTTAATAATTAATAGGGTATAACTAACTACCATATGGTCAAATGATGGTTAAACAACTACTGCATGGCCTTGGGTCAAGCACCTAACCAACCAACTCATGGGGGATAGTCACCAACCATTTCATAGGGAAATCCATGGTGGAACCGACGGTACAGGGTTTTGACCCACTGCCGATGAAACCCTACGACCATCTACGAGCAACGAAGCGCTCAAAGAAAGCAAGACACAAATCATGTGTAAACCTATGTCCAGCCGCATCCCGCTGCATCCCGACGAAAAATGTGGTTGGAGGATCCAGAGCGAGTTCATGGGTAGCTAAAAGAAACACCCCGGTCACACTAATGATTTCATTGATCCGTGCTTGTGATACATCTGGAAACGATGGTCGTCATCCATGAACAACCAAGTGGACATCAGTTGTACAGTGAAGTAACAAGTAAAAACTGTCAAGATCTTTCCGAGTTGCATCAACTAGCAACCCCTCAAAAACTCATCAATTTAACACTGATAAGATATGATTTGCATCAACTAACAACCCTAAATTAAGATCTCTCATAGGTGCGTAGGTGAAGCCTCACGGGGCGCCGCGTCCAGTGCCATCCATGTACCGGTCCAACAACGCCGAGGACGCTTCTCTAAGGCATCGATGGCAGCGATGGTGGCGGTCTTGGGGCAACCCGTGATGGATCCTGCGCTGAAGATGGGCACCCCGTTGTGGCAGTGCAGAACATGGCTCAGCCTCAGGAACACTGTAGTGGGTGGTGATGCCAATGGCGGTCAATGGTGACAATTGTGGCTCATGAGAAGTAATTACTTAATAAGTATCCAACGAGTGTCAAGGATGTGATCATCGATTGGACTGCTGTTGCCGATTTCCAGTCGTTCGACTGTTGGTGACATTTGTGGGGGCACCATTGTCGACACCCATGTCAAAATGCTGGAGCAGTGGAACCAGTACAGTAAGCAGTGGTTAGGAAGAAGTGGAGTATTCTTCTTATCATCATTTATCCTCTGTTATCACCTATCATCACCTGTAATCACTTATCATCAGTCATCATCACCTGTCATCACTGATCATCGTCCCCAACCCCTATGGAGCCCCATGGGAGATACCAGGCACGTGATCCACCCCCTGCGTCGCGCCTCCCGGAAACACGGCCTCCAGCGCTGTCCAAACGTCGCTGGAAGGGCACAAGCGACCGGACACCTGGCGCCCAACCAGTCGTTGCAACCGCCAGTGGATTGGAAGTGGTTGCCCTTGTGGTCGTAATCTTGTGATTACACCAATCAACTAGTAATTACCATCAAAACTGTGATCAGTTTACCACTAGTAATAACCATCATCAGATCAACTAGTAATCTTACACTCATCTAGTCGTGATGATTACTAGTGGTAAATTACTAGTTGATCTGATGATTACTTGTGGTGAATTACGAGTTGAGTAGTGGTAAATCGCTGGTGGTTGAGTAGTAGTGGTCAATTCCTGGTGGTTGATTACTAGTGGTTGAGTACCAGTGGTTGATCTGATGATGGTTATTACGGTAATAGTATCCGCCTTTGAAGTGAGCATCACACCGCGATCTTTATCACCGTGATGTCAGTATCGACGTATAGTCATCAAATATTAGCATCGGCAACCGCCAATGGTTATCAATATTGATTGGTTGGTACTACTGGTAACCTATGACGTTCTAGTATAGAACTAATGAGCATAATGGATCAACAAACATTGGTCCTGTGGTAGTCAACACTAGTAGCAACTGCCAGTAGGATCGGCAATAATCCTGTTAACATTGATACAATATAGGATAGTAATTAGCCACTACATAGCAATCAACTACAGGTCATCAACAATAATCAGCAAAACAAAGAATGGTTTAGCAACATCCAGAATCATAACACCAACTACTGAAAATGCCATCACAATAAACAAATTTCATCGACAATGATGTGCATATAACGACACTAACAAAAATCAGGTAGTGTCAGCCAATCGTTGTTAAAAACTAGTAACCAATTCTTAATAACTACATAATGCCTATGACAACCACCAGTGGTTGCGATCATGACATCGCTTACAGCTACAAATTGAACACAGCAATAGTATTGGATAAGAACTAGTGGTTACTGTGGTTACTACAACAACCATTGTTTACCAGAATAATGAAAAGTTGCAATCATAGCCAACCATGATGAATGGTCGTAATCATAAGCAACAATGACCAACCACTGGTAACAATATTTTTCCAGGTATGCCTTTCAATCCTCAGCAGTATAAACTCGGGGATGCCAGTTGTCAGCAGCTGCGTGCAACCAGCACCACTCTTTGATTGACAAAGAAGGAGGCTGTCCACGTGGTGAACAACAAACAACTATGAATTCATCTCTCACTGCAAATCTTCTTGGCTTTCCGGATTTCAGGAATCCTTTGTTGAAAGCAAACTTCCAGTTTTTGTTGGATGCTGATGATTCGGTCTGACAACGAAGTCAACGGCATGACCCATATCTCGATCGGCATCATAATCAACAACCAGTGATCAATCTTGTTACCAAGCGGTAACAATTCTTATAATCATTGGCAATGGATTTGCTTTAATCATCTGCAACAATACTAGTGGTAAAAGAGATGTGATATACCAACAATGACATCATGACACCATGAATCAACATGAATACATCACTTATTAACAACAAGCGCTTCCAAATGGTTCCCGTCATTGGGCCGGCTGCTGGTGTCGAATTTGCATTTTGACTGGAAGAGCACTTAATGCTTGCCGGACCCGATCCATGGACATGTCAACTACTGGCTGGCGGTCACATATGTTCCACAACCCTCTATTCTTGCTTAGTCCAATTGTATCAGTGGTATCCCTGTAATTGCTTTATCAAACATGATTAGAAAAACAGACACACAACTGGCTGTGGTTGTCCATCTATCCAATCTGTGGTCACTCACGTTCGTTTTTTGAAGAATCTGGAGAGTTCCAAGGAGTTCCTATTGATCAGTACCGATGTCATGCAGCAATTCATGCATGACAACATGTTGGGCAAATTCAAAAACCTCACTATTTGGGGGGGGGGTTCTCAATATAGGAGACCCAAAAAATGGTTGGTTTACTACTATAGATGGTTAATAACTAGATGATTTAGGGGTACCCCTATTTTTAGAAACACCCATTGGTTTGTTATTTCATACAAGTTGTCTCTGAGCGGAAGAATCTCTGACAGGTTTCAGGCGACATAAAATTCGAATCAAGAAAACAAAAAACAAACTGCAATGCAGTTTGCACCCATGTTGACAATTTCAAACTGTTGAGAAAGCACTCCCGCAAATCACTCATGGAGTATGGTTTTTTGGGAGAACCATCTGTGGACAAACCATTGTTCTACAAAGTTCTAAATGGTGGTTTCTCCAACTAGGGGTCCCCCCGAACCACCCACGAATAATCCTTTTTAGATATTTATAGTTTAGTATAGTTTAGTAATAAACCAACCATTTTTAAAAACCACCAAATCACGAGATTTGCTCAGTTCGCCTTCTGGTTCCCTGCCAGCCGCTGTCGGCCTTGCTCACCATGTGCTGAATGTTCGGAAAAGCTTCAACCCTCCAGCGATCCCATGCCACCGAGGATGGCACTGATGCATAGCCTTGCGCATGGGGAGCTGCCATCAACGGTGCTGTGCCACTGACTGGGACTGGACACCACACCAAAAACCTGTACAAAAACAACAGCTAAGATTCTTCGACCGCAGATTACAAGCAGTATGTATGTATGTATTACTTGCCCAATGATGTGCAAATAATGTAACAATGTACGTAAAAGGAATGAAATCGTCAATTGAGTAAAAGATCCTACAGCCAAATGGAATGTACCAAGGGTAATGGAATAAACAGTTTGACATGGATGGACAATCAATTTATGCTTCATCTTCCCAATTGAATGCAAAGCTTGACTGGGCTGGGAATGTAGACCCGTCATCTTTTACAAAGTTTTAGCGGGGTACTGTCACGCAGTCAAATGTCTATCAAATGTTAATGTGTACACATATGTACATGATATGAGTCACATGTGTTCAGTCCTGAATGGATGGTGCCAGCATTTACTTGTGAAACCCTTCAAATCAACAAGACTTGTAGAGAATGTCCCTCAACCAAAACCACGCGAGCCAAAGAATGTCTTGCGACTGTCCACGCTCATGGTTTCCCTGGCATATGTTTCAAACAGTTACAATGTTGCCAAGCGTTGCCTACCAAATTAACTTGTACGATTTCTCCCAGGTATCTAGCAAGAACTTTGTCGGCTGTTCATTGTTTATGAACATTTGAACAAACAATATTGAGGACTTCCAATTGTTGCTGTGCTTAAATGACTAAATTATCAAAAGAACGCGTTGACAACAGCATTGGTTGGACTTGTTGGACAGGTCTCAAACTTGCTGATCGGTTTGTTTATCAGTGACGGTCTTCGTGAAAGGTTGCCTTGCCCATACCCGACCGGAAGCCACCCTTGGGCCACTCCATGTGTTTAAACCGCCGCTTTTTTTCTGATGTTTTGCTCAATTTCCTGGTTCTGGGATCATCATCAGCTCCGTTTACGCCCATGGTTTCTTTACGCTTTTGATGGCTTCAGTCCTGGCATATGTGTGTTGGATGCATCGTCTTCTTGTTATGTTGCTACCTGAAAGGCTGGTCCCCGCATTTGGATTAGATAATATTAGATACCAGCCTCTGTTGATCATGCTTACGTCATGTCATCGGAGTTGTCGCTGACACCCGATATATCCCGATATTGACTACTCGATATATCTCTATCGCTGTCAATTGGCCTCGCGCCTATGTGGTATATGGATTTTGTTGCAGTAAAAAATCCCCAAGTACCCGCAGTAAACCATCAATTCGCCATCATGTGTCACTATTAACAACGATCAATAACCATCAATGAACCATCGATTGTATCATGACCCTGGCACTGCCTCGCACCTCTCCCCAAGTTCTGCATAGCGGCCTAAGTCATGCCGTTCCAGGTCCACCAGCATCATGTGCTCAGCCACCTGAACCCCGCCATCCCTCGGGGTGTCGATGGTAGCAAGGTTGGCTACTTCCAAGTGGTAGTTTGGGCACCTGACATTGACAGCCTTGACAACCCCACAACATCTGAATGTCTCTGCGCATGCAAGAAGAGGAAGCAGCAAAGAATAGAACCACAAGCATAAAATAGGCAGGAACAGAATATCACATTGTGTGACATCTCAGGCTGCCAGGTCAAGGAAGACAAGTTCTGTACAAATGAAATAAGTTGAGTTTGATTTGCAACACAAAAATACCCGCACGTGTCCCAAATCGATCCACACTGAAGTAAGAGAGGTGAGATGGGAAGGGATGTTGCTGCCACCAAACCACCATAAATCAACATCCATTACCTTCTATAACTACACTTAGTGAGGGAGCATGTATTCGGGAGTGAAGTACAAGTACGCTTTGGGGCTTGATGAGCCACGATGGCAGTCTTGGTAATCTCTAACCTCGAAAAAAAAGGATCAATTTTAAGATCATCTTTGAAGAATCAGGAGTTGTCTAAAGCCTAAAATGTAGCAGTCTCTCACTATGTATAATTAGGGCATTTTGTTACACATGATCTAGAACATACCCACCTCACATCCACTAAGTAATTCTAAAGGAACAATTGCAAAGACATATGTTATACGTGTTCAACTATTTGCGTGTTTTTATACAAACATGCACAAGTAGTTACTTTTGAACATATTTAGAAATACATCTCTATTTGGGGTCTCAAAATAGAGGTACCCCCCAAATCATCCATTATAAACCGTTTATAGTAGTCAACCAGCCATAACATTGGGGCTCCCTAGTCCCAGAAACCACCACATGTATCAACCAAGTATAATTTGGTTGGATGTATAATCAATAATCCCAAATTAAACCTAGTATAATAAACCATCTGTCCTGTTGACCCCTCATGTAAAATCAACTAGTATAATATCACTCATCCCAAAACATGTAATAAGAATCAATCATCCCAAAACTAGTGTAATACAAATTAACCCAAAATCAACTAGTATAATATCAATCATCCCAAAACATAAATATATGCTACACCCCCCCCAAAACCTACCTTTTTTACTTTTATCACCATATTTACCATGTTTTTTGCCTTTGTCGATAGTAGTAATAACAATCATAGAATAGTAGTAGGATTAAAAATAATCTTAATAGAAATGAAAATGATAGCAATGATAATATTGATATTAGCAGTAGTAAGAATCATAGTAATAGTAGTAGTAGTAATAATGATAATATTAACAATAAGAATCATAGTAGTAATAATAATAATAGTAGTAGTAGTAATAATAATCATAGTAGTAGTAATAATGAAAGCAGGAATAATGATAGTAGTAATAGTAGTAATAATAATAATAAAAATGAAAAAATATTTTTAATAATAGTAAAAATAATAGTAATATTAAAAATCATAATAGTGAAAGTAAAACTAATAATAGTAGCAGCAATAAAAATAATACTAGTAATGCTATGGTAACAACAATAATGATAAAAAACAATGGTATTAATAGAAATAATATTAATAGTAACACTACTAATAGCATTATAAATAATAATGGTAAAAAAAATATATGTAAAAATAGTAATAGCTCAATAATATGAAAACTAGCAATACTAATAGCAATGTTAACAATAATGGTAATACTAAAACTAAAAAAAAGTAGTAGTAATTCAATAAAATATATTATAGCAATACTAACAGCAATGTTAATAATAATGTTAATAATAGTAGAAATAATACTAATAGTCCTAGCAGTCATGCTCATAGTCATGGTTATCAAAATAATACACATAATGGTAGTAGCAATAATAAGAAAAATAAAACTAATAGTATTAATAATGAAAATAATAACAATAATAGTCATCAACAATATATTGAGAATAACAATAATAAGAATGGTAATACTAGAAATAATTGCAAGGGAAATAAAAATAATAGTACTAATAATCAAAACAATAACAACAATTAATAGAATAATAACAGCAATGAAAATAGAATTAAAATAAAAACAATAATAA
The DNA here is from genome assembly GCA_009767595.1 of Symbiodinium kawagutii. NCBI lineage: Eukaryota > Dinophyceae > Suessiales > Symbiodiniaceae > Symbiodinium > Symbiodinium kawagutii. Next base: position 169,685 of record VSDK01015796.1, read on the forward strand.
TAAAAATAAAAATAATAGTAATAAAAATAACAATAGCACTAGCAATAATAAAAAAAGGAGTAATAAAAATAAAAATGAAAATAAAAATGTTGTTAATAATAAAAAAAATATCATTAATCATAATAGTAAAAATAATACTTAAAAAATACTAGTAATAATAATAATAGTAATGCTATGGCAACAACAATAATAATAAAAAATCACAACAATATTAATAGAATTAATGTTAATAATAACACTACTAAAAGCATTATTAAAAATGGTAATAGAAAAAATAAAGATACAAATAATAGTAATATCTCAATAATATTAAAAATAGCAATACTAATAGCAATGTTAACAATAATGGTAATACTAAAAATTAAAAAATAGTAGTAGTAGTTCAATAAAATTGATTATAGCAATACTAACAGCAATGTTAATAATAATGGTAATAATAGTAGAAATAATATTAGTTGTACTAGCAGTAATACTCATAATCATGGTAATCAAAATAATAAACATAATGGTAGTAGCAATAATAAGAAAAAAATATTAATAATGAAAATAATAACAATAATAACCATCAACAATATATTGAGAATAACAATAATAAGAATGGCAATATTAAAAATACTTGCAAGGGAAATAAATAATAGTACTAATAATCAAAACAATAACACCAATTAATAAAATAATAAGAGCAAAAAAATAATTTTAGAATACAAAGAAAATAACAACAATAACAATAACAAAAACAAAAGCATCAGCAATAATAATAATAGTAGTAGTAGTAGT